>APFE030093414.1:11431-30046 GCA_000404065.3 Pinus taeda | reverse complement strand
ACCAGGAGGCTGTACTAAATAAATTTCTTCCTTTAATTCTCCATTCAGAAATGCAGACTTAACATCTAGCTGGTGTAGATTCCATTTATGTTTTGTTGCTAAAGAGATTAGCATTCTAATTGTATTTAGTTTAGCTACAGGGCAAAGGTGTCATCGAAATCTATGCCTTCTTGCTGTGAATAACCCTTTGCTACCAGTCTAGCTTTGTATTTTTCTACACTCCCATCTGCATTTATCTTAAGTTTATACAGCCACTTACAACCTATAGGGGTTTTTCCTTCAGGTAACTTAACTAAATCCCAAGTATGGTTTCTATATATTGATTCCATTTCTTCATGCATTGCAGCCCTCCATTCATCTGATTTACTTGCTTCTTCATAATTTGAAGGTTCTATAATGTTTAAAATTTTGGACATTAAAGCATAGCCTATCAATCTTTTAGGTAGTCTAGTCTTCCTACCTGATCTTCTAGGTAGAGGACTTACCTCAACTCTATCTGTTTCAGCACTTTCCAAGCTTGCATCATCACTTATTACACTATCTATTGCTACTTCTTCCTGTTTCTACTCCTGCTCCTGCTCCTGCTCCTGCTCTTCTTCTTCTTCACTGTTCAGTTCTATCAGGAATGGAATGTGGTTGTCATTGCTAGAGTCTTCCTTTCCATCTTCATTCTGTTCATGAAAAACAACATTCTCGCTTGCAAAAACTTTATGAGTCACAGTATTATATAACTTGTATGCCTTATACTCTGTGCCATATCCTACAAATATACATTTCAAGACTTTGGGGTCTAGCTTTTTCCTATCTGCTTTTGGTATATGAGCAAAAGCTTTAGATCCAAATATTCTTAAATGACCGACTGTTGGTTTGAGTCCAAACAGTGCTTCAAAGGGGGTTTTGAAGCCTAGACATTTGGTGGGACTCCTATTCTTCAAATAAACAACAGTATTAATGGCTTCTGCCCAAAGACCATTAGAAATACCCTTACCTTGAAGCATACTTCTCACGGACTCCACAAGGGTCCTGTTCTTGCGTTCTGCTACTCCATTCTACTGTGGAGTGTGTGGCACTATGAATTGCTGTATAATCCCATGCTACTTGCAGAAGTTCATGAACTCACCTAACCTGTATTCTCCCCCTTGATCCGAACGGAGAATCTTTATCTTCTTTCCTGTTTGGTTCTCTATCATAGATTTGAATTCTTTAAAGTATCAGAAAGCTTGACTCTTTTTGTTTAAAAAATACACCCAAGAGAACCTAGTGCAATCATCTATAAACAGTAGAAAGTAGTATGCACCTCCTAAAGACCTAGTCTGCATAGGTCCACAAATATATGTATGCACTAGTTCTAGGATGTCTCTTTCTTTTCTGTTAACATGCAGAGGGAATTCATCTCTATGCATCTTCCCTAATGCACATCCATCACATTCCAGTTTGATATTATGTAAAGCAGGAAGTCCAACGACCATACCTTTCTTCTGAAGTAAGATGAGGTCTTGCAAATTGAGATGTCCAAATCTCTGATGCTAGAGATTTTCGACTGTTGATGTTGCTACAACCATCGCTTGTCGTGGCATGCTCCTTGCATCCAGTCTGTACAAATTCCCCACGCGTACTCCTGTTGCAACTGTCTCCAATTGGTTATCCTGAATGACACATCCATTCTTGAAGAATTGCACATGCATGTCCTGGTCTGTTATCATAGAGACAGAGATCAAATTCTTCTTAATTCTTGGAACATATAAAACATTTTTGAGATGTTTGATGTTGCCACTAGGTAGCTTCACAGGAATATCCCCACAACCTTTGATCTCATACCCACTGTCATCTCCTAAGTAAATTTTTGATCCACATGCAGACTCTTCAAGAAACTCAAAACAATCTTCCTTACCAGTCATATGCGAGGATGCGCCAAAATCGACATACCATATATTATCCTCATCTCCTTTTGATGCTGAAAGTGCACAGTCGACTGTGAATAATCGAAGATCATGGCTATGGTCATCCTCTTCTCCAGCAAAACACCCCTGATGTTTCCTTTGTTTTCCTTTTCTTTCATCCACCTGCCTCTTATAGCATTCTTTAATATGGTGGCCAGGCTTCCCACAGTAAAAACATATCTTAACATAATTATCAGTCATACCTCTGAATGATTTCTTTTGAAAAGAGTTGGCCCATTTCTGTTGTTGCTGCTGCGGTTGTTGATGCTGATGTTGGTGCTGGTGCTGCTTTCCTCTGTACTGTCGCCTCTTCGCCATTAGAGCTAAGTCATTGCTCTGAGTTTTCAGATTTTGTCTTCGTTCCTCCTCCTGGAGCAGAATCGTTGTCAAGTCATCAAACAAGGGGGCTTTCTCTCTCGCTGACAACCCTGAGATGAATGTCTGATATTCATCGGTCATTCTGTTCAGTGTAAGTGTAACCGGATCTGAATCTGATACCTTCTCTCCAATGGCTCCCAATTTGTCTTTCAGATCCTTGATTCTGGCCATGAATCCACCAACGGATTCATTCTCATCCATCTTTAATGCAAACAATTTTCCCTTGAGTGCCAGAACACGATTTGTGTTCTGTGTCTCATACAGATTCTTGATTGTGTTCCATATATCTGTGGCCGACTTGCAATCTCTGATATGGGGGATAATGTTGTCTTTGATAGTCATTTTCAGTATGACTTTCGCCTTTGTTTCTCTCTTATCCCAATCTTGTTCTTGGGCCGGTGTTCCAGTTCTCTGCTCATTTCCCAAGACAATCAACCATGCATTCGCACTCTCCAGCAAAGTTTGCATTTTGAACTTCCAGTTAGAGAAGTTCGTTCCATCGAGCTTTCCAGACTCGTGGAGGTATGATTCCAAACTGTTGTTCATTTTCACCCAACTGAACACTCCAATCGGCCACCACCGGGCAAGTTCGATCTGCTACCACCAAACAGATCAGGAACTTCACTGTGCCACCACCGGGCAAGTCTGATCTGCTGCCACCGAACAGATCAGGGACTTCACTGTGCCACCACCGGGCAAAACTGATCTGCTACCACTGAACATATCAACAAGCAAGCTCCAACGCGCCACCACCGGGCAAGGGTGATCTGCTTCCACCAAACAGATTAAGGAGCTGCACTGCGCCACCACCGAGCAAAACACCGATCTGCTTCCACCGAGCAGATCACAGAGCTCTGATTCGCCACCACCAAGCAGGTCCGATCTACTACCATCGAGCGTATCACAAAACCTCAATTCGCCACCACCGGGCAGATCCGATCTGCTACCACCGAGTTGATCAAGGATCCTCAATTTGCCACCACCGGGCAAATCAAATCTGCTACCACCGAGCAGAATCTCCACATCCCTCCACCGGGCCACTTCTGATCTGCAACAAAAAATTGCAGATTTTCAGATATAAAGGGCTGGCGCTCTAATCAACGCCGAATCCGCGCTAATTGCGGAAATGAAAATTTACGATGTGCACGAATTTTGGCGTGGTTAACAGCCACGGATCCGCGCCAATTAGGTCGTTCTTTTCTCTGGTGCGATTTTCAGCCTCAAACCCGCGCTAATGGCGCGACTGTTACTTAAAATCTCGCTCTAATTGCTGCACTTTCTAGAGAAAAAAAAAAAAAAAAAAAATATTTCGGCTCCAACCCTTCCTTCAGCTAGAGATGATCAGTCATCTCACGCCTGTTTTGCTGTAGATGTTACTACAGTTCCACCTGATCACACAGATACATTTACAAGCTCTCCTACCACTACAGATGTGCAACTAATGATACATCCAAAAAAAAAATTGAGGCTATCTCTATCATAAGCTCTCATACCAAGATAAAAATCACACTTTGAATTAAATGAAGGAGTTGCAGGTCAAACGTGTGTACTACACGTGGAAGAGTGCACTCAAACAAAGAGGAGACTCTCTCTCACGGTTCACTCTACATTACATCAAATGAATATTACAATATTAAATACATCACTGAAAAATAGGTAGTTGTAAACAACCTCAACTCTAGGAACTAATCTTAAGCTAAGGAGATACGTTACAACCATATAACCATTTCTCCATTATTTTTAACTCCAAATTCCCCAAAATACACTCTACCCACATTACCTTACCTCCAGCCTATGCTAAACCAAATTCCCCAAAATACACTCTACCCACATTACCTTACCTCCAGCCTATGCTAAACCAAATTCCCCAAAATACACTCTACCCACATTACCTACAAAACGCTGGATAAGATCACTAAATGTTCTGATCAGTTCAACGAAATCCTTGTTATCAGTTCAGTCAATTCTAACAGTGATTCCCATTTTATACCTCCTTTATCCTTTTTCCTTTATGGGCAGACTTAAAATTATTTCGGCCGAGAAACATCCCTTGGGTTTACATTTATCACATTATTTTGACATGGCCTTCTGTTAGGTTGATGCGAGTGTTGTCTGAGACGTTATATAATTTAGTGCTTTCTGAAATGATCTTGCAGACGCTACTTGCGCTAAATCAGGTGACTAAAGAAGCTCTCTTATGCAATCCAGATTTCTTATTGCCACCGTCCAAAAACTCAGGTGAATTATAAACAGATATACATATTTTTATAAGATGGATTCTTGCAGTTATGATAGGTTTCTAAAGATTCTCTGAAAGGCACTGGCCTTTGTGAAAGAACTAATGATACTGCACGTTTTAAACAGGACACTAGCAAGTTTCTGGTGCTTTCTCTTGGAACTGGATGGAAACCAGGAAGTTATAACGCCACTGATGTTGCAAAATGGGACTTATTTGAATGGTTATCCAAGGACGGTCAGGTGCCCATAATTGACATGTTTTCGCAATCCAGTGCAGATATGGTTGATATTCATGCAGCTCTCGTGTTCCAAGCTTCTAAATCAGAGAACAACTACTTAAGAGTCCAGGTGCATTCCTTATTCCTGTTCTAGATAATTCTGTATGTATATATTGTTGGGCATTTTTATGTTGATTGAGGTTTTTAGAAATATTTAGAGTGTGTAGCCCATGTCCCTCTGATCCCTAAATATTCTGGAAATTAGGGTATGGGGTTGGTGACTGGTTTTTGTTTACATGTACTCCATCCTGAAAGCTAAAGATTATATATCTGGAATCAGGTCAAATTATCACCGGATACAAGCTCAACCGTTCTCTCAACAAAGGAGAATCTCCGTAACCTGGTCAATATAGGCAAACATGTTTTGGACGATCCCGTTTCAAGAGTGAATATAGAGACCGGTGTGTTTGAGAAAGTGGCAGACGAAGGCACCAACAAGGATGCATTGAAAAGGTAGATATATCTTTTCATTTAGTCGAGATATACGGAACTTAGAACAATGATATATCTTTTTTAATGTGTTTTACTTTCACATTAATGGATTTGAAACATGTTTGCGTTGTTGAATTGATTTGGCAGGTTTGCCAAGGCACTTTCCAATGAAAGAAAGTTGCGATTATCATCTTCATAGTCGTTTTACAGACTTCACTTTTATTGAATTCACTCCACATGAAACCAAATTATGATTATTATCTCCATAACCATCCGGAGCTTGGCCTCTATAAGCTGCATCCGAATAAAATTCAATTTTAGTTTGAGCTTTTCTTAAAACCTATTCAATTGATAATTTTTCCAGTTTGCTTGGGAGTTGGTCTCTTCAATCTTTTAGTTGATTGGTGTGTTTGGAGGGGCTGGAAGTAGTGGTTTTCGTTTACCATGAAGTTAGTGCGTTTAATTTTGTAAATTGTTTATATGTATATATATAATTTTTGTATTCCAGTTTATGTTTAATAAATTTATTTTAATTTGAAATTTATTAAATATAAAATTATATTTATTATAAAGAGAAAATTGTAGTTTTATATTTAATAAATTTAAATTTTAAATAATAAATTTTGTTTTAAAGATGAAAATAAAATTTTGATAATTTCATTGTATAGAATATCAAAATTACATTTTTTTTTGTGTGGAATTGTGGTTAGTAATTCATTTTTTTTGATAGAATAAATGATCTAAATTTATTGTGGAAAATAATAATACATTTTTAGAAAATAGATCTGATAAATCATTCATAGTTATTAGGATTTGAGAAAGAAAAAAAAAAAATGAACCCAATTTCAGAGACTTTTTTGGGCCATGAAATTTATCCAAAAGATTAGGAAAATGAACCTATTTTCTTCGAAGTTAGACTAGATAAACCTAAAAGAGAGTTGTATTATTTTGTTCAAGGTAGGTAAAAGAGAGTTGTATTATTTTATGTTAGAAAGGTGAATGTTTATGAATGTTACAATTTCAAATTGAAAAATCAAATGAATGATAAAAACCTAGATGTATAAGGAGAAGCCTAACATACAACTAGTTGACCCTATAAATGTTTTTGAGAAATCTACCTTTAGGGTGACGATTTTTTTATTACTTGTGCTAATATAGTGAAATACTTAATAAGTGAGTCCAATTGCTTCATGAATCTGTCTCATTTTGTAGAAATCCAAATCTTTCTAGTGAGACGTTGTTTGAGATAAAACCCTTCAAAGTGTTAGGTGATTAACTCTGTAATAATTTTATAGGTATCATTATAGAGATAGAGAGGCCTAAACATGTCAAAAGAGTAAAGATTTTTCACTTAGAAATCACGGTAACAAAGGTCAACTTGAAATGTGAGAGAATTTTACCCAAGGATCTAGAGTAATCCACTACCCTTAAGAGATCATTCCCAAAATGTCAAAGCATTCAAGGTAAAATTACATTGGAAGTATATCTAGCCTAGGGATCTTGTCCTTTTAAAATTTATGAATAACACTTAAAAGTCTTTGATTGTAGGGTTCTGTGTTTCATAATATTTTAGAATAGTCTCTTTTGGATTGCTCACATCACTATTTTTTGGGGTCTACGTTTCGAACCAACCACTGTGGTTCATCATTAGGAAATAGATGAAGGACCTAACATAGCTAGAGAAATAAATAATGAGAATATTCTCCAAGAAATTCAACGGGAAAAAAATCGGAATCAATGAAGCATCTCTATATCTTTTTAGAAAATCTATATCAGTTCTCTTATTTGAAACCTACAAACAAAGGTGTTTGAAATGTCAAAATTTATCAACAAATTCCATTCTGTGGAGGGCTAATATCTATGACTATAGGCTTCTCTAATTCATAATGTTTTAGAATAGTTTCTTCTAGATTAATCACATCACCCTTTTTTAGGGTCGATATTTCAAACCAACCACCGTGGTTGATCAATAGGAAATAGATGAAGGACCTGGTCTAGCTAGAGAAATAAATAATGTGGAGATTCTCCAAGAAATTCAACAAAAAAAATTATCGGAATCACTGAAGCATATTGATGTCTTTTTAGAAACGAGTTCTTATTTCAAGAATTCTACGATTAATTGGTCATTTCCTTCTTGGTCAGTATTCCTAGGGAAAATATAGGTATCCTATATTATAACATCAATGAGAAGCTTGGGATTCTTATTTATAGAGATTTTGGAAGTGGTTATCTCCAATTGAGGAAATTTCCTCAATGAATGCCACAAATGAAGTGGTCATCCCATCTATGACCTAAATGGTGTTTATAATATTTCTTATATTAGAAAAAATTATGAAAATAATTGTTTTCATCCTCTCCTTAGAGCCATAAAGCATGGCTCTTTAATTTGTATTCTTTCTCTCAATCCAAAAGGATATTTCTGTCGATTTTAACTCTTATTTTCTCATTTATAGGTGGAATTATTATTTATTCTTCTAATTAGAGCTTGAATTTGGCATCCAAGTTCCTAAGAGTTTCATTGTATATTTGTTTTTTTCTTTACCCCATGAGAGGGCTAAATTATTTACTCTTTTTAGATTCTCTAGAAATTGTAGGGGAGAGTGGAGGGAATTTGAGGAGGACGAACTATATTATACCCAACAATATTTGATGGATTCTATGAAACGAGGGTCCTTAATTTAGGAGGAGTTCAATTTAAAGGGGCTAGGTGGATTTTTTAAATGGAAAGATATCTCTAACATAATGAGATTTTGATCAAAATCCCCACCAACAAAGGCCCATTATCTAAATCTTAACTTTTCTTGCAAGAGAGATTCCAATATGACGAATTTATATAGATTCTTTTTTATTCCTATGTCCATAGTCCTCAAGTTCCTCCAAGTAGGTGATTTTTGTTGTTTCTATGTCAAGGAGACTAAATTTTTCAATACATTAAACCAAAAATAATGTGAGAGCATTAATCTATGGTACTAAGCTCTAGATTTTTTTCATTTGATTAGAAAATTTAGGTTGCCCCATCAAGACATGACATGATCTTATTAAGGAATATTATAAAGTATACTCCCAAAATTACCTTTGTTCCAAATATGGGCCATAGATATTTAGGCATAGGAATTGTATATTTAGATCAATAGAGAGGAGAGACACACAAATACTTGTATGCATCATCCAATATTTTTGTAGATGTAGAGTGTCCTTTTGCTAGCCCATAACTAAATATATCGATCAACCTTGGAAATTATTGGCTAAAAAATCATTTCCAAGGAGAACCTAATAAAGTGATCTAATCGCCCTTCCTTCATCCATAATTGGTTCCTAAATATATAAAATTGTTGATTTTTGGGTTACCATCAAATTGGAGATCATTAATTGAAGGAAAATGGTGTTGAGAGGGAGGAGATGAAGAATTACTTGTTAAAGAACTAGATACCATCGCTTTGGGGAAGTATTAAACCTTTCGTCTAGCTATAGATTGGAAATTATTAGGATGAGATTCTATGGAAATGGATTAAGGGATATGCATGCTCTAGGTAGATGTTTAGGTAGTTGGCCTAACTTGACTTCATTCATTGTCTTTTTTCCAAACTTTCTGGTGAGATGATCAGCTAGAACCCTTTAGTAGGTTTCCATACAAGTGACATCTCCCTCATTGGAAATGAATTCCTTAATAGTATAACTATTTTCTAATCAGAATTTTTCCCATGTTGAATAGATATTGCATCTATTAAACCTTTAAAAAAATGCATCTTAATAAATATCCTTGTCATGCCCATCCCTTGATATTTTATATGGGGCGTCTACTTCAAAGAAAAACCAAGGGAAAATATTATTTCTTTAAACACTTCTTTATAATAATAAAAAATTAGTGGCAGCCCTAAAACGCATACCTAGATTGAGGTTATATTAAGGTATTCTAAGCTAGTGACAAAATTGACTAACCACTTCTTAAGAAAAGGACTTGAGATCCCTGAGCCACGTTCATGAGTAGGACCCTTTCTGAAAATTCTAAATCAAGTGCATGATCTCAGTCATCCATATTTTTCAATGATTATACATATATGCTCGTAACCCTATTACCCTTAAATACTACCTAATTTCCGTCCTAATTTCTACTCTCCCTTGGAATACTCCCTAGTTTCCTTCCTACTTCTAGGTTCATAATCCTATTCCATTGGTCTTTCTGGTTTGGTTTCCTCACTTTATTTTCAATCATTAGCTATTAAGAGTGGATTATTTCCATTATTCCTACATCCCATCTTCATTTGGTTATTTTAATTATCCCTTGTTGCTTTAGGACTTGAACCAAAGTACTAAATCTAGCCTTTTTCTAAGGTTAGGTGTCTAGGCTTATAATCAATGAAACATGTGAAGTTTTATTTTGCTTATATCCTAAGGTAATATCATAACATTTCTTGTTACCAAAATGCCTAAACAAGGCCAGATTATCCATAAGAAAAACCTCTTTAAGCTTTAAACCTTTGTCAAAAACCAAATTGATATCCTTTTCCATTCTTTGGACACATTTTTAGATGGTCACATTAGGATAATTTTGAGGTAAAAGAACCAACAGGATTCAATATGATGATGCCATCCCTAGAGGAGAATATTTTGGAGGGAAAAGAAGAAATATACTTTTTTAATTGTATTTTTAGTTTATCTCTTATAGGTTTAATCAAATATCAAGTGTAGACACATGTTGGATATAGAATTAAATTCTACATCTAATGAGTACCCACTGCATACATTTGAGTAAACCCACATTCAAAAGAATTGAAAAAATGAAAAAAAACATGTTTCAACATGTGCTTTCATGTATTTTCATTTTTTTCGATGTGGGTCTGCTCAAAATTATGCAAAGTGGGTACTCATTAGATGTGGAATTCAATTCTGCATCCAACAAATGTTTACACTTAATATTTGAGTAAATCTACAAGGAGATATGCCAAAAATACAATTAAGGAAAGTAGTTTTCTTTCCATTTATTTAAAATTCGTATCTTATTATTTTTTTTCTAAGGTTAATCTATTAATATGATACAAAAAGTAGTTACAGAGTTTCTTGGCCAAAATGGGACCCGACCTCAATCAACACGTAGCCATGAAAGTTGTCTGAGACTACCCCAACAAAGGGGAAACCGGTCCAAAAGAAAATATGTCCAAAATACAACCAAATTTATCCCACAGTTTTCCTGACGAGACCAACCGATCAAAACCAACATCAAAAACCACCCAAAAAACAATAGTTTATCCTAACTAGACCAACCAACCAATAGATTATCTCGAGGACACATAAGACTAGACAAAACTAGACCAAGAACTATAAGAAATGCCACTTGGCAGACGTGACAGGCTTCGCAAAGTCTTCCAGAGCAGGTTCCTCCACAATCGGACACACCCAGTCATCCAAGTTGTCCAATTTTCCACGTCCCATTACCTGATGGCCTTCCTCCCTTCTTCCTGCCTCAACCTGCGGGCTTGACATGTCATCCAAATGGCTCTCCATGGCCTACGTGTCACTTTCAATGCCCATCTCAACATGCAATATGCCAGCAATGGCTTTACCATGCCTTATATTCCAACCTCCATCACCTCCCTGCTTGTCATTATTGCCCCTGTTCCTGCTTGGGCCAGCTTTGTGCATCTCCTCCATGAAAACGGTCATGGAAATGTGCTTCTCAGTCTCTTCTGTAATGGATATGGAGACAGTGGCTACAATGACCAGGCAATTCAAAGAGCTATGGAACGGAAACTGTGTTGTGTGAGGAACTAGATGCGGAGGTAGAGGAAAGGTTGTAGTGAAAACAGCCACCGCTTCGCATCTTGAGCTGTGGAGGTCAGCTCTACCTTTGCCACTCCTGGTATTCAGATATTTACCTACAAGACTGTATTGGTGGGGATTTTCGGCAGACGAGGCAGGGGAAGTAGAGTTATGGCTATGCAAAGGAGGGGAGCGAGAACTTCCGCCTCGCGTACCACCATGTTGACTACGCATTCGGTGGCGAACCATGGTGGAAATGGAAACATGTAAAGAGTCAGGAGGAGCATAAGAGGAATTGACAGAAGAGCTTTGGGCCGAAGTTACTAAGTGCTGGAGGATGTGAGCTGAATTGCAGAGGTTTGTATGGGAATGGTGGAAGCCATTACCCAATTCAATACAACTCACAATCTAGCATCTTCGTCCAGTGCTGGTTCATTTAGTCAGCTCTCCCGCTTGCGGAGGGCATGCATAGTGAAACATGGGCAGAATCACAGGAATGTTCTCTGGCTCCATGGTTATGCAGGTAATGGCCTTGCCTTGACTTGAGTAGACATTAAATGCCACCTACGAGGTGCCATGAATGTCATTCATGGTGACCTTGGGATGGTTGGATAGGGCCATGTGGCCACCCTGCCCATCGTCACCCCGTTTCATCATCTTAATAACCTAAATTAACACCCGCATCCAGGGTATCTTATTTTATTATCTTCTTTAGTTGACCAATATTAGACCTCAAAATTCCCCTAATGTCTATTCCTCCATGGGTCTAGATTTACGGTTCATAGTAAAATGTGATAGAGTTAGATTTTCTTCATAGCTACTCATGAATTCATTTGCAAAATATTTCCTTGTGAAACCCTCTCATGTGAAACTCTATGAGTTGTCTTCCAATTTGAGAAAGGTAGATTATCAATAACTTTTAGAGGTAATGTCTTTAATAACCTCATTATGAGATCTAGTGTCTTGGAGCTTCCATAGGTTATCATCATTTTTTCGTGTTGTAGTCCCCTACAAGAAAGATAATAAGAACTTGTACAATTAAGCAATTGTGTGGAGTAAATGTCTCTCATAACAAAAAAATTCCAAGAGATTTATGCCTCATCCTTAGGGAGGTCCTTTCCTTAAGCCACATAGAATAAGGTATCGTTGAGCACACCTATGTTTTCATTTGTGATTTTATAGTATCATTTCTAGGGTATCGATCGGAGTACAATGAAACCCCTTGTACCCTTTCCCCACACCCTTATTTGTGGAAATATCTAGATCTTCCAACCTTCCATGGCATTGGTGTAATAATCAAAAATGTGTACGATCATTCAAATCATATATACATCGCTAGAACCAAGAATAGTTGAGTGGGACAATTTTCAAGGGATTGTTTTTTCGAAGCATGTGTTAATAAGAGATCTAAAAACTCCTATTTCCATATAATTGATGATTAACAAGGGTGAACCTGAAGAAACACTAGATATAAAGCCATCCCTCTCCTTGTGAGATCATCATAATCTGTAAGAAGAGCTTCGGCGTAAATCACATGAAAAAGACCATTGTCGACGCGTTTCGAACCAACTAGTGTGGTTCATCATCAGGACAAGTGAAGAAACAAATCTGGCCTAGCATGTTAAATAGACTGAGCAGAGACTCCAACGGCTACATAACGGTTAATTAACGGCTACTTTGGACTATAAGGCCAAGTCAAAATTATACTAATAAATTTAATATTATTTTTATTTTAATAATCTTTAGATTAATAATATATTACCCTACTTCTATAAATAACTAAAATTAGGTATAATTAAGGTCAAGTTAAAGTTATATTAATAAATTTAATATTATTCCTTATTATAATAATCTTAAGATTAATAATGATATTCTATTTCTATAAATACGTAAAATTAGGTACAATGAGTACTAATGTTATTAGGTTATAAATAAATATATATTTTAATGGTAAGTTTAAAGCCCTTAAATTATTAATTTATTAATTTATTTACTAAATATATGAATTAGTTTGTTAAGAGAATTAATAAACGTGAGGATTATTTTAAAAAGTAAAGTTAATTTGTATTTATTAATGGTCTTAATTATCGAGAAATTCTAAAATTAATAGATTGTTTATTAAGTAAATTTAAATTATTTAATGAGGTGTATATTTATTATAATATAGGTATAATAACTAATTAAAATATATCATAACTTTTATATCGTTAAAATATAGAAATGATTTGCTAAGAAAAAATACTAAATAAATAAACTATAAAAAGTAATAAATGCAAATACAATAAACCAAAATTGAATAATCATATAATCTTTCGTAATATTTCTTACTAATTATAATTTTAAATTTTAAATATATTTAATATAAATATATTTTTAATATTTTTATATTATATTAAAAAAAAAATGGTTACATAAATTTTATGTACACTATATAGATATCTCACAACTTTTCATATGTATCTTAAATGAAAATTTATTCCTTTGAATCTAATAAGATGATAGAAGGGAAAAGTCTAAATATTGTATCTTAAATGAAAATTTATTCCTTTGAATCTAATAAGATGATAGAAGGGAAAAGTCTAAATATTCGATGCGTTAACCTTTTTAACTAGAATTTAATAATGTAATTTTTAGATATTGTAATTTTCCTTTATTCAAATTATTTTTTGAATGCATAGATTTTATTAACACCTTAAAAAAAAATCTCTTATACATATTAACTAATTATAGATTATAGTTTTTACCAAAATTCTCACCAAAATTTACCTAATTACTATTTTTTCAAAATTCTGACCAATTTAAAATAAAATTTAACTTACGAGAGAATGTACTTATAAAAATTTAAAACAATAATATATGGTGTGTTAGATAAGTGTAAAATAGTCTTAAATAATATTTTTGATTAAAAATTAAGAAATATTTTTACTAATATTGTGTAGAAGGATGTACAATAAAAAATTGATCTCTGTATAGAATGGTTTTATTTTATTATTAATTTATTCTCATTAAAAATTAATCTGGGGCAAAACAATCCTATTATATATTAAATTATAATATCATAAAGAGGCTGTTTTAATAAGCTAACGTGTTCAAAAATTAATTTGTTGTTTCTTTGCAAATTAGTTTATTGAGAATTTTACCCTAATTTACTTCGGAACCTAAATTTTTAAGAACTAGAATTTTTGATAAGTGAACTTGGAACGTGATTTTTAATCCAAGTGAATTATATGAGGTGAGCATTTTTCATTATGGGATTGTAAAATGATGTTAATTTATCATGTAAGATTTGATAAGTGATTTTATGGCATATGAGCAAAGTGGAATCCTCTCATTTATGTTTTCATATATTTTCTTAATGTGTCTTTTCAATCAATATTTTAATGTATATGTGATTTATTCTCCGGGTTTAGAACGCTGGTTGTAGTGGCAAATCTATGGTGCTAGATTAGACTAGATTTATTATCAACCTAGGTAAGTAAACTTCGAGGCGTGTGTCTAAAATCTATAGACATAAAGGATTCCTAACTAAGTGTTTGTTGTGATAGGTGACAACACTTCTTTATAGAAGGTTGAGATATGTTTCCCCTCACCTTAACACTCAAATTACCTAGATTATCTAACTGTCCCAAGGATACAGAGTATAGCTAGACTGAGATTTTAGTCCACTTACAAGGATGCTATGCACAAAACTCTATCTAGTTAATACTGAAGCACTCATAAAGAAATAAAAAGCACACCGAACTTTAAATACATAAACAAACAGAGTCTACGGAAATGCTTTAAAACATAATGCTAGATCAAATCTCTTACAAGACCAAGTTCAATGATCTAACAATGATATCTTTAAGTAATCACCATAAATACTATTTGTGAGAAATCGTAATCGAATTGACAAAATCATGAGCATGGAAATAACATTAACAATATGTGTTCTATGTAAATTCAAGAGCTATGGAAATGACATTAAACGATATGCATTCTATGTAAATTCAAAAGCTATGGAAACAAAAGGAACATTATACCAATCCACGCAGGGCCCGTCCACGTTTTAATGGTACACTGGAATGAACTCAATCAATCGAAAGTATTAATGCATAGACAATGCTAGAGTAAAATCGTAATTATATTCAAACGTTGAATATTGCAATCACATATATGAATTCAGTTCTCCAAACAATACACAGAGATAATCGTAACTTGTTCTAAAAACAAAAATGATACAGAGTCTTTATCTGCCTTCCTATCTTGAATCGAATGCACATTCATTTAAGCAGATGTTTCTGCTTTTACAGTGGAGTGATTTGTGGTCATTCTAAGATGAACCGATTTCCAAAAAAACAAAACGAAACCGGTTTAGAAACCATGGCTTTTACTGCCTTTGTAACCAAAAGGCTGGGGTTTGACCCAGTGTTGACCACATAAGTAGGAGCTTTTGATCTGTTGTAAAATTGATTTTTCCCCATGCATGTACATTCAGGAGCTCGTTTCTATCCACTTCTTTGGCTTTCCTGTCATGCCACGTGTCAGATGATAAACCATTTACAGGATGTGATGTTTTCCTGCAACCTTTTTGTTGAAAATTCCTAATTTCTAACATAAAAATTCATAAATTAACTTTAATGCAAACTAACAACTATAATGCTATTAACTAATCAATTTCGATGGATGTAAATGGGTCTATGGAGGGAAAAGATAGACAAATGATGATGTTTTTTAGAAGAAAAAGAGGGTAATGGAATGGTACCAACATCTCCCCCAAGCTTAATGTCTTAGCATGTCCTCATGCTAAGCCTGATGTGCTGCCTCTATACTATGTCTCTGCCTGAACCTCTGCTACCTTTAACAATGCATCTATGTTCTTTTTAGCCTGCACTTCCTTTTGGATGTGGAGCTCATGCTTCAAACTCTTGTATTTCTCCTTGAGGTCTTTCTTTTGGGTATACCACTTAGTTTCCCAGTTGAAAATGTCAATATGTTCAGCCTTGAGCTCTTTAATTTGCTCCGTGAGCTTCTCATTCTTCTGTTGGGTTTTCTTACTTTGAATTTTCAACATCTCATTCTCCCTTTTAATAACTTTTTCCAGCATGTTGGCATCCATCAGTTCTTCTTTTAATCTTTCAATTTGCTTTTCTAGCCTCCTTTGTTTCTTAACTGCAGGTGGTGACTCCTTTCCTTGCCTATTATTGCTCTCAACCTCCATTTCGGCTTCTTGTCCATGCTGTGAGTGTGCACTGCTCTCGATGTCCATCGATGCATGTGCATTTGATTTGGGTTGATCTTCTTATGGCTGGGTCTTTTGTGCTCTCCTCGATCTTCTTGTATAGGTTGTGAAAATTTTATCTTGCTCCATTTTCTGGGCAACCTCTTGTCTCATCTTTCTCGTCCTCACACTGCTACTGGGTGGAGGGACATTGTTTGATTTATGCACAAGAATATCTTCATCAATGTCAAGCATGTATCCTGAGTGCTCTTTCTGCTCTTTCTCATCCTCTCTATCTTTGATTTGATTGGCAACCAGGAACTCCTTCTATGTCTTGCCCCTTTTCTGCACTTCAAATTCAATGAGAATCTTAATTAACCCGAAATGATATAAACTTTTGTCCTCATTACCTTTCTGCTTTTGGATAGTCTTTGACATCTTGGTCAATCTTTGCAAGAGGAAATATGGTAAACTAATAGTGCACTGCCCCTTTAAATGTAACAGAAGTTTAATATGGTACAAATAGACTATGCTATATCAACCCTCGCATGTAACAAACTTTTGGATGATATACACCATCTCGTCCCATGGATGCATCAACCAGCTCCTTGGGACACCCTTCTTCCAGTTAACCGATGAAACCCTCGACCTAGAAATGAACTGGGTCCATGATTTCTCTTTGAACTGTTTAGTTTTGAAGTACTTCTCTCCTTCTGGGTTGATCCCTAAGGACTGCGCTATAGTGTCTTCTGAGACTCTAAATGAGAAATTACCTATCAGCGCTTTCTCCCCATTAAATGTAAAGGCAAATTGTTTAGGCACTTCCTCGTTACTTCCATTAAACTTTTCCAAGAAGGGTAGCCACTGTTTCTCTCTTAAAATTTCAATGCAGTCATCGTGGTACTGAGAACTATCAAATGTGTTTGGTTCTACTCTATTAGTCATTTTGACAGAGAACTCTTGCTCTAACTCTCTTCGTTTATGCTTATTAATTGAACAAGGGTATTTTGGTTTGTTAACTTTGCTTTTCACTTCAAACCATTGTCCTGGTGGCGTCCTCTATTATTCACAATCAACTCCTTCAGTGGCTTGAGCAGTGACCGGATGACTGGCCTTGAATTATGGCAGAGGTAGAAATTTGTGAGCCAAAATGCTGTTCTTTCCTTTCGTAGCACTTGGTGTTCTAGACCTCCGTTTTTTTCTGAAATCACAACACTTTGAATTTCTAATATGGAACACCCTTTCTACAACTGAGAATGAAATAGAATTTTAACAACCGACTCGACCCAATTCAATGTACTAATAACAGAGCGTATGTATAGTCCAATGATAGAGGATTAGCTGTACTGTGTTGTGTGAATACCATCATGAGAACGTCACGAGCATGTATGAAGTACTGGAGTTGTAATAACGGATAGTCGCTTGCATGATTCGACTTGGTCGAGCGATCTAGTTATAAGTTGGTCGATTCAAAAATAAATGCATGAAACCGTATAACATTTGGCTTCCCAAGAGTTCACCACCTATCCCTTGCTCATTGGTTCTTGGCCGACTAAGGAGATCTTGGACCGAAAGTAAGGTTTGATTGCCGATAGGGAGTGAATAACAAAGCTGAGAGGGTGGTGGAATAGAGGATTAAAAACCGTAGCAGAAGCATGGGGATAGGCTAGAGTGTTGGGAAATGGTAGGAATTAGGAATATGACGAGAGTGGTGGATACGTGGGTGTTTTTGAAATTGATTATAAGCAGTTACAATCATCACATTTAACACTAAATTAATCTAAGAATTTAAATGTTAAAAATAAAAAATGATAACAATACTTTACACTTTTATTGGTTGATCAAGAGTTGAGTTGGCATGCATAGGTAGGATTTCTTTTTCAGATATGACCAATCTTTGCTGTCCATAACAGGTCCCTCTGAGATGAATTTGGATGCAACAGGTCCCTCTAAGATCTGGAGAATGTTTGTGCAGCCTCTTTGAAATCTGGAAAAGACTATATGTGCGCAACTTCCTTAATCTTTGATGTTTGATGGAGCCTCGGTGACAAGCAACCTTTATATCTCTGTTGAACTTTGTTGGATCTTTGCTGAAGTAGCTTGAGATGGCAGTCTCTAACAAGTCCCTTTTATGTTTGTTGAATAGGTCCCTCTATTGTTGGTGCTGGTATCATGGTCTTCTGAACAGGTCCCACTGCATAGTGCTTAAAACAGGTCCCTCTGAATAGAACAAATACAAAAACAACTTTTTATTGAAATACTGGAGTGTTGAAACAAACTTCTTTGAGAATTTACAATGAAGAGATAAACTCTTTAAAAATTTGTAGTGAGGAGATGAGATAATAAAAACAAAAATGTTGATGCTTCTCCCCCACTGAAGCTTTGACTTGTC
>APFE030093414.1:0-11067 GCA_000404065.3 Pinus taeda | reverse complement strand
TATTTTTGTTTTTTTTTATTTTTTATTTTTTATTTTTGTTGTTGTTGTTGTTGGTTTTTTTTTTAAATGGAAATGAAATGAACTAAGGTAGAGATACTACAGCTGAGGGTTGCAATATCTCAACCTCCCTTTGCTGAGATACAGTTTGAAGAAAATCCACCTTGGTAATGGGCTTGTGATAGAGTTTCAACCTATGGCCATTGACAAGAAAGGAGTGACCTTGTCCATCAATGGTAATAACATAGACTGATCCATTCTCATGAACTTGAACTATTTCATATGGGCCCATCCAATGTGTGGTAAACTTGGATTTATGATCTCTGAATTTAGAGTCAAAGAGTAAAGCCCAATCTCCTTCTTTGAACTGTTTTTTTCTTGATATGTGCATCATGCCACTGCTTCCTTTGTTTTTTCATGAGTGTTGTCTCCTCTGCTTGCTACCTCATTTCATCCAGCTGGTTTAACCGTTGAATTCTTTCTTGTTGTGCTTCATTTAGATCAATTCCCAAATATGCAGCCATCTTAAAGGTATGTATTTGAAACTCAATAGGAAGCATTACCTCTTTGCCATACACCAACTGGTATGGTGTAAATCCTGTAGTATTCTTCCACGTGATTCTATAAGCCCAGAGTGCATCTTTGAGCTTCTCCTCCCAATTCTTTATGTTCATTGCTACGGTCTTAGTGATAATTCCTTCCAATTTTTTATTTGTGGATTCCACCTGGCCATTGGCCCGTGGATGGTAAGGTGTACTTCTTTTGTGCCTGATTTGATATTTTTCAGTGATGTCCTTAACTAACTTTGAAGTAAACTAAGTACCTTGATCTGTTACTATCTCCCTTGGTACTCCATAACTTACAAAAATTTCTTCAAAGAGGAAATTTAACACTGTCTGTTCAGTTGCCTGGACTAGTGCTTTAGCTTCAGCCCACTTTGTCACGTAATCAGTACATACTAGGATGTACTTCTTACCATTGGAAGTTGGATTGATGGGTCCTATGAAGTCTAGAGCCCATTTTTCAAATGGCTCTAGGTGTACTTGAGGCTGAAGTGACATCTCATCTGTAGCTCTTGGCCTACCTATTTTTTGACAGCTATCACAACTCTTCATGTACTTCTTGGAATCCTTGAAAATAGATGGCTAGTAGTACCCAAGACTAAGGATCTTGAATGCTGTTCATTTAGCTACAAAATGCCCACCACACGGTTCATCATGGAAAGATTTTAAAATATCAATAATTTCATGATTTCTTACACATCATCTAATAATCATATCATAACTAGTGTAAAATAAATCACCATTAACCCATGAGTATCGAGCACTCTGTTTGATTAGCCTCTTCTAATCCTTTGGAGTAAAATATGGTGGTGTTCTTCCTGTGGACGACTAATTGGCCAAGTCAGCATACCAAGGATTCATTATTGAAATTGCAAATAAATTTTCATCTGGGAAAGAATCTTCAACCAGAACAACTTCACCTTGATTTGCAGTCTAGAAAGAAAATCTTCCACCTGATTCTCCTTACCTGGTCTATCTAACAGTGTGATGTTAAATTCCTGTAACAATAACAACCATCTAGTAACTATGCCACTAGTTACTGGTTTATTCATTAGACGCTTAATGGCAGAATGGTTAGTATGCACAAAAACCTCATAACTAGTTATATATTGTCGGATTTTATTCACAGCATGTATGACTGCAAGCATCTCTTTTTCAGTGACTGTGTAGTTTAATTCTGCAGGTGTTATATTTTTGCTAATGAAATAGATGGCATAATGACAAGACTGCTCTTTTTGGCCTAATGAGGCACCTACTGCAGTATCAGATGCATCTGTAAAGATGTGAAATGGTAGGTTCTAGTTAGGTCCTTTTAAGACTGGTGTGGTTGATAGATTTGCTTTGAGTTTTTCGAATGCTTGCTGACAATTATCATTCCAGTTGAAAGGTGTGTTGGCCAGATAAATTGTTCTTGCAGACAAGACCGATCTCCCTAGTATCTAATGCTATCTAGCAAAAAAGAGCACAAGAAAATCTACTTTTCTCTAAACATGTTTCAATTCCTTAATGAATACTAAGAGGTGTAACAGACCCTACCTCGGTCCAACACTTGTTTGACGTAGTTTTATCCCAATAGCTTCAAGCAGTTCTTGTTTAATAACCTGCATACACAAACAAGCACACATCAAAGCATACCTGCATATAAAAAACAATGTCCATTATGAAGATCAAGGAGCTCATAAAATAAACCATTAGAGACAGTTCATTGAGAAAAACAAACTTGATTGTATTAACTTTATGAATAAAAGAACCTTACAACCTTTGCCTTGATGTTTCACAAGTTCTTTCCAGGGTCCAGCAGGGGTCTCCTATACTTTGACAAGCCTCATTCACTTCCCAAATGACATGAAAGGTATGCGATCTCTCCTCTCACAAGCTCAAAAAAGAAGCCTAGTTTTCAGCAGCATTTACCCTCAAGAATCTTCAGCTTTCAACCTCCCTCACAACCAGCCCAATGCATGAATTTATAGTGCAAATGGAGGAAGTTGTAGGCCCACCATTGAAGGGATAAGTTCCTCCTTCAATGGGATAAGCACCTCATATCATGGAGTTAGCTCCCTTAGTTATGGAATGGATGAACCAAGGTGGAGCGGACTTGCCAGCGTAATATTCCTTTTATAAGTGTCTAGAAGTGACCCAAGATGAGTTTTTCGGAATGAATTCATGATCTTTTAACTTTTACAGGGGTTCGCACCTATTACTCAATAGACAGAGTGGTCAGGTTCGCAGGAAATGTGACAATTGTGTGCGGCACCGCAGGCAATGCTAGGAGAAAGTGCGAAACCAAGATTTGAGATATTTTTAAGGTCTTTCTCCCATTTTCAAGGGTTGACTTGAAGAGTTGAGGTTTAAGACCTGCAAAGGAGGTACGTATGAGTGTCGATGGACTCACACAAACTATAGAAAGTCATGGTTACAATTTTTTGTGTAACAGATTTCCCCCTAAAGTGCGAAGTCTGTAATAGATGAGGATGGTTTTTGATAATCTAAGAAGACTGAAGGACTTTATCACTTCAAGGATCTTCCTATGGATACCCTGGTCGAACCTGTAAAAACATTCAACACAATATATATATATATAAATAATAAGACAGTGGTACAACAGATGGATGATGTCCGGTGAGGTGACAATAGATAGAGAAATTGACGGTGCGCTTTACGGTTATATTTGCTCTGGCCGGAAAGTCCGCCAAAGGGGCCCAGATCATGTTGATGCAAAGTGTACGATAGCGAGGGTAGGTATGTTTGTGTTGCTTCCCGGTTTCAGGAACAGAGGTGTTTAAGGTGTTTCAATAGAGATAGGTTATAATTTGTTGCTTGCCGGTAGAGTCGCCGAAGCGGTCCCCATATGATTGTTGTATGCGAAGGTCGGCTTATAGATAGATATATAATATATATATATATTATTATGTATGTGTGTGTGAAAATATCATCGCTGAGGTAGGCATTCCCATACTCAGATCAAAACTAACTAAGGACTATCTAAAACTGCTCCGATACAGGAATGATTTTGTATTACATCACAAGTAGGAACACATGGAAACAGTATGGGTGTAGCCATCTATTTATGAATAGTCCACGATATAATGATAAAAAAATTCCTCGCAGCATGGATGGTGGAAACTAGATCCAGGGTCTTCATTTCTACTTCCCGAACTAGTACGATTTTACCCATGTGAATGAATGTGTCGAAGTCAAACATGGGAGAAACCACTTGATTACCAGTCAATGATGTAAACTGTTAACGAGTGTGAGATGAACCACCACTAATATCAATGGCCCTCAAAGTACTCGGTACAATCCATGAAATGTGAATGAATGAGTCGATGTCGAACATGTCACAGAATCCGTTGATCGAAGGTCAATGATGCAACCTGTCATCAAAGGCGAGAAACCTGCCATTGAGGCATGCAGATTCCAATGTACTGATAATTTCTAGATCATCTTTCTAGATAATGAGTTGGAGTCGATAGAAAGTGATCTGTCATAGGCAAGCCCATAACACGAAATCATAGGTCAAGTCTGAAGAAATATGTTAGCAAGGACTAACTCAGGGATGGTCAATGATGGATGACAAGTATTTTGCAGGTGAATGGTTTATTTGAATAGACCTCTTGAACACATAACGACACGACAAATGGCTTGGTGATAGTTGACCCAAAGTTAATACCCGAAAACCGGCTGAAGACTTTCAAAGTGGCTTGATTAACTGTTAGGTAAAGGATTTCCCAACCCGGGTGGATAAAAGTGTCGTGTTCAAGAGTGATGGAAAGTTGTTTCAAACACAAAGTACGATAAACAGGTTCATTTTTCTCTCTTTTCCCCCACCATTTCTGGCAAGTACCTCTTTATTTTTAACAAGCTTGAGGAGGATAAAATTTGCTCGGCTATAAGCTCATCCTTCGGATGAGTCAAACTTAGTTTAGATTTGAACCCTAAGAAGGAGCGGTCCATTCCTGTTTGTAATTGAGCAGGTCCTTTACTGTGAAATTTTAACGAGTCCAGTATAGGAGAAACTCAGCGTTTTTCAGTTTTAGGGATTCAGAAGAAAAACTTAAGAAAACTCCATGGTTGTCCTTTTTCGTAAATTTGTGCCTCTCAAGCCTAAAAAAGTATAAAATAATACTTGAGAGAACCGCTTGATCATTAGGACCAAGGAGTACTTTTCATGATTACTGCCTTCAATCTGAAAAAGTAAAAAAGCAATCGAAAACACATCGTTTTATTACCAATATCGAACTTGAAACGACAAAAGTCCGGCAATCTTTTCATGTTTATACGATCAGAAAACAACTGTAAAAGGACCGTCTTTTTAATTCCATTTTAACGAATCTAAAAAGAAACACTCGGCAATCTTTTCATTTTTTACAAGTCAGAAAAGAGCTTAACGAGGACTCCTATGTGTTTTTTGTTGAAAATGACCAATTTCACCTGAATCCGCAATCTTCTGCACAAAAACTGCGAACATTACTCATATCTGTTTAAAAATAGCAAAAATGTACCAAAAATGACCTTTTCAAAGTAAAAAATAAATAAATTTTAATTTATTTATTCAGAAAATCTTATAAAAAGGGCTTTTACAAGTTCATTTTTACTATTTGCCTTTGGAGTAAAAGGTAAGAGCTTTTGGTAAAAAACTTCCTATGGAGATTGCGCAAAATTCGACCGCTGGAATCGAGAACCGTCTTCTCTAGGTAATCCACAATGTCCCTGACTTGCATTTCATCCATTTGAAATTTTGTTTTAGGGTTTAGATTTCGTTTTTTGGAGAAAAATTAGGGCAAAAAATTGCCCGTGGTGGTTGCGCAGGGGCGCCATGTGGACCCCGCCCACCCCGACCTTTCTGTGCACATAGAAAAGTCGGGGTGCTGCACCTAGCCTTAAGGAGAAGTGCGCACCTACGCACTGTCTCTAAAGGGATGGGTGCGAACCCCGCAGAATGGGGATTTTGAACCCTAGTTTTTCCATTTTTGATGCATAGAATTTCCGAATGAAAATTCTAATCCACCTATTTTGCAATGTAGGTACACAAGATGCTTGTTTGGTGGGAAAGAGAGCATGAAGACGTGGATCAGGCTACATTACTCCATCCTCCTTCCTTACAAGCATTGAGAGCATGCGGGATTTTCAAATTTTGGACCATACCTGGCATGAGGGCACAGGTAGACTTTTTACAATGACTAGTGAACAGGTGGAGCATACAGGACCAGTGCTTAATTATTGGTGGTAACCGGCTCGAAATCGAGCCGGATGACATACACTTTTTGACTGGCTTGCCCCAAAGAGGGAACAATTATCTCTGTTCAGATCTAGGCCAGGTGGCCAATCTGTCGCTAGTCTCCGACCAGAGTTTTGTAATAACCAGGATCCAGACAAACGAATAGATGTGAAAACCATCTCCTGCCCTGAACTGAAAGTGATTGCCTTTATTGTTACCAGACTCTGCGGGAGCGCAACATTGCATCTAGCTATAGGTTCCCAGATGCGCATGGCAGTGGACTACTTCTGAGGCACCATCTTCAACTGGTGCGATGCTGTATTGGCCAATGTGAACGGCCAATTGATTAGGGCGAAGAATGGGCAGCTAAAGAACTTTGGTTATGGTTATTTAGTTATCAGCTTTGCCCTAGATAGGGTACCGATGTTGGTTCCACAACAACTCACTATTGAGGCTGGACTTCCCCGAGATCCTCGAGTTATGCGATGGGTTGCAGTTATGGCCCACCATCCAGAGGAGGGTACTGAGGTTGTTTGATTCTCTCCAGAGTATTTCCATTGGTTAGAGAACCAACTCTTTATTATTCAGGATTTTCCATAGGCTGGGATGGATTATCACGGCGATCCCGACATGACTCTTCCACCAGGAGAGCAATGAGATGATAGAGGTAAAAATTAATTTTCAACATTTTAATTTTATATGTATGTTTTTGTATTTTTAACAATCGTCCCAAAACTAATAGTAAAAGTTTTAAAATGCAGATGTGGGTCTACGGTGACCAGCCGCTCTCCAGCCCTATGATCGGAGACAACCAGCTGTCGCAGCCCCAGCCCCACATGACCAGTCAGCAGAGACCTTGGTCAAGTTGGAGAGCCATCTAGAGCGCTTGACCGGAGATATTCCAGAGACTAGCATAGATGAAATTCCTCTTCGGCTTCAGCGCTATGTCATTGGGGTCCTAGGACCTTTTAGGAGGTTCCTTTGTAGGGTGGCCCGAGTAGTGGTGTCCTATCGGGATCATCACCAGTGATAGGATCATTGCCTTGTAGACCCATTTTTGGACTTTTGATACTATCATTTTTGCCGATCATAAGGTGTTTTTCAACCTATGATCGAGGACGATGTATATTTTGACACACTCTTATGCTATGCTATGCTATTACTATGGTTATCTTGCAAAACATGTTTATGAGATGTTTTTAAATTTATTGTTTGATTTAATGCAAATGTCTATTTAAGATTCGAGAAGCACTTGCATCTGCTAATGTATTTAAATATCTTGGAATGTGCTGATATTCTATGTAATCAAATTCTCGTTCCAAGAGATGGAATCTCAAAAATAATCGTAATAATATTGTATTTCTAATGGCATAAACTCGATTAAGCTATAATACAACGAGTTCCAAATCTAAATTAACGATCAAACTTCGAATTCCAAATGAGATGGATTCAGATAATAATTCAATCACTGCACTGTATTCTGCAATGTTTTTCGTTGTTTGACCGAGGCTTACCCCGTGCATAGATACTAACTCGTAAGAGGGTGAATAGATAACCCAGGCTGCGGAAGAGATGTTCCGTGTACTATGACAAGTGCCATCAGCGAAACCGATGTATGTTTGGAGAGGCGTCGACATCTGCAATATCAAGAGTAAAATCAAGATAAGCAAGACTAATAATGAAAAACACTCTCTAAAGTAAAGCACGCATCTTTAATCTAAGAACACACCAACTTATAAAGAAAAACTAATCTAAGAAATCTCCATGCTAATCATTTAAGCATAATATCGCTTTAGATAAAGCCCATTCCTAGGTTTACCTAAAGAGACACCGTCAAAATCTTCTAGCTCAGAGGACCCTTTTGCCAGCTTTCGCTTGATAATATACGGACCATGCCACATGGGTACAAATTTTCCAACCCGTAGCTTATCGTTTACTTAATCGTAAAGTAAAACTAGGTCACATTCCGAAAAAAATGCGGGGTGTAACATTCCGATCATACTGAGCTTTGATTCGTTTGGCATGAGTTTCGACAACTAATGCAGCATTGCGTCGATTCTGATCTAATTGAGCTAAGTATAATAAATGTTTTTCCTCTTCGGAAGTGGCCGGTAATAATTTCATGACAATTTGTAATGACAGGATTTCGCATTCAATGGGCAATACTACCTCTAAATCATAAACCAGTTGAAAGCAAGTAAAACCTGTTGATGTTTTGACTTAGGTTCGGTACGCCTAAAGCACTGAAAATAACATGTTGTGCCAATTCGACCGATGAATCCCAATGATTTGTCGGATCATGGTGACTAGAACTTTGTTGACTGCTTCAACCAAACCATTTTCCTATGGGTAATATGGCATGGAACTATCGTGACATAGGCCAAGCTGATCTGTAAGTTTGGTCATCATGATGTTTCGAAAATGACTCCCATGGTCAGTGATAATCGCTTGGGGAACACCAAACCTAGAAATTATATGGTTGAAAATGAAAATCGCAACAGTTTTTCCATCTGCTGAAAATGTAGGCATCACCTCGGCCCACTTGCTAAAATAATCTACCGCAAGGATGATATACGCATGCCCCCCGGCCGAGTGAGGGTTACATGTAATAAAATCGATACCCCATTTTGCAAATGGACCAACGACAATGATAGGGTGGAGAGGAGCAGGAGGAGTGCGCATCTTATGATAAAAAATTTGGCAATTGTGGCATTTCTAGACGGCAGTAATACAATCTTTGAAAAAGGACGACCAAAAATAGCCAGCGAGCAAAATCTTTTGGGTTGTGGCATACCTAGACATATGACCGCCACACGCTCCAGAGTGGCAGTCATTAAGAACCCTCTAAGCCTCGTCATGAGTAAGACAATGACAAAAAACAGAATCCACCCCACGAAGATAAAGAGTATCTCTAATAATAATGTAAGGTTAGGATTGGAAGCGTATTTTCTGGCGCTGAGATTGTGAAATATCTGGCCGAAAAGATTGGGTTTGGAGATAGACAATGATATCTCTGTGCCATGGATCAACAGTGTTGATAAGGA
Source organism: Pinus taeda (assembly GCA_000404065.3). Classification (NCBI taxonomy): domain Eukaryota; kingdom Viridiplantae; phylum Streptophyta; class Pinopsida; order Pinales; family Pinaceae; genus Pinus; species Pinus taeda. Next base: position 2,245 of record APFE030093414.1, on the reverse strand, counting down.
ACAAGGATTCATCCACAATGGAGTCTTTCGCCACATGTTTCGTATCAGCACGAGGGAAGTCACACATTAATTCCACAAAAAACAAAGACTTCTTTGACTTGGCTTTCTCAAATTCCAGGTCAAATTCCTGCAGGATGACAATCCATTTGGAATACTTGCCCCCCTAGCAATTGTTTAGTCAAAATTTATTGCATAGGGTTACAGTAAGAAATGATGGTGGTTTTGCGTAAAAAAATGTAATGACGAAATCGCTGAACAACTTGGACTGCAGCTAAGGCCAGCTTGTCCACATGTGAATATTTTAACTCAGTGGGAGTGAGAGTCCGACTAAGATAATATATCACATGTTCACTTTCAAATTCATCATGATGAACTAAAACCATCCTAATAGTGGAATGGGATGCCGCAAGGTACAAGAAGTAATCTTGGTTGTAGTTGGGAGGATGCAATAATGGCGCATGGGTCAACGCATGCTTTAGTGCATCAAAATATTTGTTAGCTATCTCGTCCCAAAAGAATGGAGTGTTTTGTTTCAACAACCGGGTGAAACCTTCTGTAATCTTGGCATAGTTAGGAATGAAACGACGCAAAAAGTTTGATTTCCCTTGCAAACTATGGAGTAGGCGAAGTGTTGAAGGAGGTGGTAACTTGACGATGGCTTCGACCTTCGAAGGATCGACGCGAATGTCAGCTTTGGATACAACAAATCCCAGTAACCGACTTGTTTCGATACAGAAAACACACTTGTGCAGATTCAGCCTAATCCGATAATGCCTACATCTCATGAAAATGGCTCGTAAGTGAGTGATATGGTCGTCTCTTTGTAATGAATGAGCTGGTAAATCATCGAGATAGGGCTGCACAATGTGCTTGATGTCATGAAACGCATAATACATTTCCCTTTGAAAAGTGGCCCCGACGTTCTTTAGTCCAAAAGGTAACTTGCAATAAGTAAATGTCCCCCATGGATAGATGAATGTCGTTTTTGTTTGATCTGCAGGTAGAATGTTAATTTGATTGTAACCAGAAAAACCATCCACGAAGGAGAATATTTCACTGCTGGCACAATCATCGATAATTTGATCGATATAGGGCGTGGGATAATTGTCCATGGGACAAGCACGATTAATATCACTATAGTCGATGCATATTCTTATTGTCCCTTATTTTTATTAACTGGGACAATATTCGATACCCAATCGGTTAAATGAATTGGATAAATGAAACCTACTTTAAGTAATTTCTCAACTTTTGTTTTGATGGCAGCAGCTTTTCGTGGGTGTATTTGACGCAACCGTCGCCGGACGGGTTTAGCATCTAGGTAAGTTTTGATCTCATGAACAATGATGGAAGGATCAATTCCTAGCATTTCCTCATAGGACCAGGCAAACACATCGCAAAATTCTTGAAATAGGGCTTTATATGTGTTGACTTCAGTGTCCGTACAAGAAGCACCTATGTGAATGTTTTCAACAATCCCAGGTTTGACTAAAATGTCGATAGGAACCGTGCGAGAAATATTAGCTAAATATTGTTCAAAATCAGGATGTTTCAATGGATTCTGTGGTTCTTTGACATATTCAGCGGTAAAAATGGATGAAAATTAATTTTCAAAATGATCAATATCGAGTAAAAACGAAGACCAATGATGAAGATCTTCCCATGGTAATGTATCAACAGACAATAGTTCCCGAATTTGTTCATCAGTGTGAACGGTTTCTGAAAAGGTTGTTGACTCTGAGGTTAATATTGAAAGTAATTTCCCATTGATCTCATTCGCTAGATCAAGTTTGGTTGAATTTGAGTCAGAAAATGACTATACTACCTGATAAGCAACTTCAAAGGGACTCAAAGGCATGGCATCGCCAAGAGAGTCCACCTCAGAATCGAATGGAACGATCCAAAGATCGTCAAAACTAATGGATTCTGATGAAATCATATGAATGTTTGCGAAAGGAGACGGTACGTTGGGAGGAGGAAATGAAAAAGTTCCGAGTAAACCCGAATCTTTAACCAATCCTACTCCAACATCCTTATAAGGGATAGCGGTTTTTCCAACATGTTGAATACTCTCAGTAGAGGATGGGTCGGACGAAAAATAAGTTAACTGATCTATTGTTATGATCTTTCCATTATGTGGGAACTTAATAAGCCGAAAGACCAATGAAACAACAGCAGTCATGGCGTAAGACCAGCTACGACCCAAAAGAAGGTTGTAATCTAGAGGGGCATCAACCACCTCCAC
>APFE030093399.1:79977-92722 GCA_000404065.3 Pinus taeda | reverse complement strand
GGAATATTGTTTTTGCTTGCAATATGTATGGTCACAAAGCTGCTGATTGCTACAGGAGGAATATGAAACATATAAGATGTTATGCATGTAATAAGCTTGGACATATAGCAAAGGATTGCAGGAACAAAGTACGGACATCACACCAAAAGGAGAAATCATCATCACACTTGAAGATATGGAAGAATAAGGAAGTTCAGTCAGAAAGAAGAGGCACAACACAACATACAGACATAACAGACTCAGGGGGAGCTGAATGTGTACAACTTCAGTGTCCTAAATCTCATACGCAAGTTTCATAAAATGAAGTCGCGTATATACGCGAGTTAGACACTGCAAAGTTGCGTATATGTCAGTCTGAGGAAAAGCAGTGGGGACAGGCTCGGAAAAGGGATCTGATATGATTCAGTCCATTATTTGCTCTATCGGTTGCAGTCTGCTGAGGATGTGTGGAAATGTCTTAATACTTGTAAGATGTCTAGGAATATTTTGATCCTAACTTGATGATGATGATGTCTTGTTGCTTATTTCTGATATCTGCAGTAAACAGATGGCACAAGTTGAGGGGGAGCATATGCTTTTAATGCATTGTTGGCATTATGGTTAATAGTCTTTGGTGATGATGCTTATGATTCATCTTGCTATGATATGGTTATGAGTTATTCAGATGATTCTTGGGGTTACATAGTTGATATTTAGATCAGATTTGTGGTTGATTCTCTAATGATGCTTACATGGTGATCTTCATAAGGATAAGAAGAAGTACACTTGATGATGAGTATCTCATATGCTGTTGTCGCCATATGCATAAAGATCATATATTGCAGGATTGTTCTTGGGACATATATGGATGAGGATTGTTGGCTGGATACATGGATGATTATTCAAAGTTGCATTGTTGGAGATATGATGATGATGTATATGATCTTCCCTATTGATGATACTTGGTCCATGCAGATCTGGATGGCTATGGTGCTTCTCACATATGATAGAATGACTCTATATTCTATGTAAAAGGATGATTTGATACAGACATATCTTGATGATTCATGCACCAATACAAGTTGCTGGTGACAGATGCTATGGAGCAGATCATACAGTGTTGTTATTGATGTTTATCATGATCTTATTTAGGTGTTTTGTCATGTATATCATTCTATGTAAAGGTCATATCAAGACTCATGATGTAATAGTGTGTCTCTATCTATTGTAGTCATTTGATGAAATAATTCAGTCATATCAAGGTCATGTAACGGCCTATGTTGGTTTCCCCACTATGCCTGGGATGAATGATGTTATTCTCTTATACTTTTGGTATATCACCTTTGTGATGGGAGATAGATGTATGTATGAGTCTTTGGTGATAGGAAGGTCATTTATGATGTATAGAGTCATGTTCTTCTTGTAGAACATATTTTTACAGACCTTGCTTACAGTCAGGGGGAGCAAGAATAACACACTTCAGCAAAGTAGAGACTTCAGAATGTTCTCAGAGGAAGCATGGACAGAGTAGTACACCATGGCATATACAAAGGGGGAGCTCATTAAGAGATTTCAGCAGGTAATCAGGGGGAGTATGGATAGTGGAATGCATATTAAGGAAAGATCATATATTGGTCCGCCCTTTGCCCTTGATGTCAAAGGGGGAGAGTGAGTTGGTGTTGTTGCCATCAAGTCCAAAGGGGGAGATTGTTGGCATTATGATGCATGTGTTGTACTTGATGGAAACCCACTCATAGAAGAACATCTCACATATATATAATCAGATGAATCTACAAGAAGAGATACCAGATGTGATAGAATACTGACAGTACAAAGGAATCAGATGATGAGTCTACGTGTGAAAAGTTAGCTTTGCCATCAAGTCCAAAGGGGGAGATTGTTGGCATTATGGACAAGTGTTGTCCTTGATGGCAACTCATACAGGTGACATATCTTAGTGCAACAGGCCAGTAGCAAAGATTGATGATCAGCCTCTCAGAATGGAAGAAAATAAGAAGATCGCACCTACACAGTTCAAAAGGTGCGGACCCACAGGTACGCAGTTCAGAAAGTTGCGGTCATACCCGCAGGTTGTCCGAACAGAAGGTGCAGACCCCAGTGCACACACTTTTATGTAGAGAAAAGCGCTCGCACGTGGGAATCCTATGGTGATCCATGGTATCTAGTCTGACATGTTTGATCATATGGTTTTGGTCCGTGGTATTGTATCTAAAAGTATTGATCCCAAGTATTGGGTTCATAGTATTGTGTTATTATGGTTTTGGACCATGGTATTATGAATCTAAGTTGACTATAAAAAGGGGAAGGAGATCATTTGGGAGGATGACTTTGGGTTGAATATCTTAAGGTGATCTAGATCTGAAATTCTTGTGACGGGTTGGTGAGTGATAGCTAGATCAAAATCAAGGAGATTTCTACAAACTGTTGATAAGTCGCGATCTCATTGGCGCATGATTAGATCTATTGATGGGACTAACTGTGGCACATTGGAGGACTGTTAATTTGGCCCTAATCACAAGTCCGCAGGCGATCCACAGCTCAGGTGCGGATGTACGCAGTGCAGTAGAAGGAGCAGGTGTGGAGGTACGCAGCGCACCAGAAGGCGCAGGTACGGATACCCGCAGATCAGCAGAAGGCACAGCGTGGATACCCGCAGAACAGAATAAAGGCGCAGTGTGGATACCCGCAGAGAATAAGTGTGCACAGGTGCAGATACCCGCAGAACAGCAGAAGGCGTAAGTGCGGATGCCCGCAGGTTTTTGTTGGAGAAGTTGCGTACATGTCTTAGAATATGTCGTAACTGCTTCTGATGTTTTCTTAAGTATTCTGGGTTGTTAAGTGATGTCTGATATTATGTTCTGATAACAACAGTCTAAGAAGTGATTGATTAAATGTTTATACATTGACGAATGAATGGATCAAATTCTTAATGACTCATGTTTATGTGATCTGATGGACTAGATCTGGTTGATGACTCACTTGTATATGTATTGATCTAGTGCTTGGGTAATTCAGATTATGTGTATCCAGTATGAAAATTGATGAAACGTGGTACCTCGAGGAGAGAAGATTGTAGGCCGATGCCTACGTACTAGTATATAAGCTAGTACAAAAGCTAAGGGGAATCTTAAGGAGCATTGTAGCAGGTAGTAGCCTACGTACTAGTAAATGGATCGGCTAGTACAAGAGCAAAGGGGGTTGTAGCTCCCGTACTGGTATAAGACTGCACCAGTACAAAATATTGTAAAAGGATTTTCTTATTAAGAAGAAGATTGAGATGACTTGCAGCAGGTGTTTTTCACCCACATCAGGTTTCCACCTTATATCATGGTGTTCATGTGTGTGACTTATGTGTGATGATCTGTTCTATTTTACTACATCTGTTAATATGGTTGATAATGTTCTAATGCACTCATTAAGGATCATCTAACTGAATCATAAGAAGTTGTGGAAGTAGCATATATGAATCTGAGTATGGAAATGAAAAAGTATTATTGATGTGATAATACTGATTCACCCCCCCCCTCAGTATTATTTCCAACAGAGCTAGGTTCAAGCAATTAGTTAATCCAGAGCATGCATATCCCTCCTTATTCTCCACACACTTCTGGGTGGATCTCTCTATCTCTGTAGTTCCAATAGAAGGGTTTAGGCATGGTAAGGGTTGTTAGCTAGTTTTTTGAACCTTTGTATTTACATCTATTTTTGCCTGGCCTTACCCTACTCTCATCTCTATGTATTCTCAAATTAAACCAACTACACAATCAGAAACTTTTTCCTTGTGTTGTATCCCAAAATACTTTTCAACCATAAAATTACAACATACTATCACAAGGAGACTAATCATGGTCTAACAGATCAAACTTTACATCTTACATTAAAAATTTCCTTTTACGTGATGGCAGGCTTCTACCCAGGCCTTGCAACCATGCCTAAAGGCGTGAATTACATGGACGGGGGTTTGCATTGCCAGTAAACTTAATTATAACTAATTATGAGAACAAGATAGAATTGCTTATATACCAGATTGCTTAAATTAAGGATTAGCTTCCTGTATGAATTACAGTGCAGTGATAGAAACAGAGATAGTTTCCAACAAAAGCACCCAAAAAAGTAGCAAAAGTCATAAGATACACTTATTTCGCTTCTTTAGTGCTAGTATTTGAAGACCACCACCACCATAATCGCTTCCACATTCATCCTCCTGCACGTCAAGAGTTGCAGGTACCACTCTGTCCCTGTTTCTTGAAATCTCTCTAATAGGAGTCTCTGCAACCTTCTCAGAACAAGGAATCATAAGTGGATTGGTTCTGTGAGGCATCAACTCCTCACCACTTTCAACAGCTTCAATCATCAACTTCCAGTCTTTAAAATCAAACCGAGAAACAAATTGGTTGTAAGAAGCTTCTCCAGATGCCATTTCTGTAGCTCTGGGAGCATTTTCAGGGACAACAAAATATTTTCCATTTTCACCAACATTTATTTCAACTCTACCATCCTTTACTAGAAATGATAATTCAAAGGTGTTTTTACTGTCTGGGAAAATGATATTCTATTTAGAACCAAATTCTCTAATTTTGCTTGCCTCTATTTTCACAAAATGTTAAAGATGCTTGCCATATTCTTGTCTGTTTCTAATTTTTCATCTTCCAAGGACTCTTTCACTACTTCAGGTCGAGTGCTTTCTGTTGGATTAGTCTATTTTCTCTGTACTATAGATTTCCTTTGCTTTGGTTCATTATCCATTGGTCCAAGCATAGTGCAAATTCCTACCACATGCTGGAAAACATAATCATCTAAAAGCCCAATATATCTCCATGATATTTGGGTTTGATCGTCATTTCCCTCCAAAGACCTGATTCCATAAACCTGGTCACTATAGTTTCTTAGAATATCACTACTAATAAAATCAACCAGAGTATCACCATCATTGTTTTGTGATCTGTTAACAGTAGCGAGGAGTGTAGATGTGAGATTAAAGAGTGTATCAGCATTTGTAACTTGCTCACGAGGTCTCTAAACAAAATTGTGCAAGATTTCCACTTTGCTAATTATAGCCTCAAATTTGCCAGATTCAGCTTTTAAAATATTTTCTCTCTCCTCAGCAATCGAAGCCTTGAGGGGATGATAATGGTACCTTAATATACAGTGTTGCATGATACTCTGAATGTTACCATTGCATGTAGTAGCATCTTCTTTCTCTCTCAGGGGCTTACTGTGGCCTTCTTATGAACGTTTTACCCCACGAGAGGAATCTTCCAGTGTCTGACTCAATGTTTCTTCCTCTTTAACTCTAGCTTGGGTACCAAGCCTTCTACCCATCCTTTCTATCACCTGCTTTTGGATTTGATTGAAATGAAAACATTCAACCAAAGCTAGAAGGAAGGGCTTGAAATTGATATTTCTAATTGAAGAACTACCATGAAATGGAAAGAGAGCAAGAAAAGATTTTTTTGTTGCATTGAAATGAGGGAGGGCAGGGAGTTGTGATTTCCCGTACCTTGAGAAGTCTACTTTGTAATAGAAGAGGGATGAAGACCCACTATAGTGGATATAAAGTCCCAAGGCATATGCATTATCGAATGAAATGTGTAGGTGCAGTGTGCCAATTAAGTGTGAAGATTGGGATAAGTGACACATGTGGGAGAGTGGCCATATTATTAAAGAATTGTTTACATTGAGGAAGGCCAGCATTTGAATATGGTAAGAATGTCAATTCTAACGTGGAGGGTTTCCAACACCACTTTCTCATCTACATGAGGGACTTTACAATTTGTATATCTTTGCCTGAGTCCCATGGTGAATATATTAGTGTGAGGATCCACTGTTTCATGATCCATATATTGGATGCTTTGCTGAATTTGAGCTTTATAAGGAAATCTCTTTACATATCTAGAACGTCTCAGAAATTTATTTGAACAATTATTGTCTTGCAACAATGTTTATTGATGATAAATTGCTTGGTAATGTACACATGCATAGAAAAGTGTGACTGATGGCATGGATACTAGGCCTTTCGGGTCGAAATGGCCACCTCTAAAGATAATATTTGGAATATCCTTTGAGCCTTTCTTTGAGATGGCATCCAAGAAGTTGGAGTTTAGACATCAAGGAACTCTATATTTTGACATATTCTAGCTGAATCACCAAACATGCAAGAGAAACTAAAAGCGAGGTTTATATAAGTAATAGCCCCAGTGTATGGGAAATCCAGGCTTTTAGAGGAATATTTCCACATTTAATAATTGGATGAGGATGAATATTTCTATTACACTATGTGTTGTTATTGATATGTTTCGATGTTTTGGGTGAACACTTGGCCCATCTTCAAGAACATCCAATAACGTTCGAGTCCAAGATAGATTGAAAGAGATCATTCATCAAATTAGTTGTCCAGCTAGGAAAGACAATCAAGTTTTGGAAGGGATAAATTTTAGTACTATCAAAGCAGATTGTGGACCACGTTAGAAAATGGATCAAAAAGGTTTTCAGAATGTATGCTAAAATTTGACATTTAGCATTGTCTTAGCAATTTCTTATCAACTTTCATGGAGGCAAAAAGTGACAGGAGAAACTTGCACAATAATGGTGGCCACTAGAATGAGAAACACAATGAATTAGCAAAATGGAATCTATTGCTATGATGACACATTAGAAGATACTTATTACTCTCAACGTGGTTGTATAGGAAAAATAGTTTTTGCCTTTGAGTATAGTTGATGTATTGTAATGTAGCGGTTGTTTCCCTGCTGCAATAAAACAAATATATATCCATCTCGAGGTGAAAGAATAATATCAATATACCTTCAAATGATATGGGCTATGTGTTATGATCAATAGCTAGGAAAGTCTCTATCGGTCATAGTGTGATGAAGTGATGGGTTCAGGTTTCTGTGACCTTGCTGTCAAAGTATATTGATACAAGTGATGAAAAAACATATGTTCAATTCCCTGGAACATATCTTATTTTCATTACTTGTCTAGGATAAATCCATAGCCATAGTTGAGAAATGTAATCAACAGAAAATAAACATGTAGTTTATTTAAACAAATATGGCATGAGCAGAAAATATATGCACCAAATTACAAAATGTGAAAGTTAAAGTTATTTATAAAAGTTTTAAATTAAAAAAAATTCAAACAGTTGCTAGGAAGTTTAACGAGTGCAACTGCCCAACACTCATCCAATGGCCATTCGAGGAGGGTTGAAGCCATCCATCAATATGAAGAGATCTATAAAAGGAAATAGGGACTTTGAAGAAGGGATCCCTAATATTTCATACCCAAATGTTGCCTGATTATTGAGCAAGGGCTTGACGAGTTAGTGAGGGTTTCCCTTTTGTTTTTGTTTCAATCTGTTTTCATGCTTAGATTTTTGCTAATATCATGTCATTTGTGGACCTTAATATACAACACTGTACCAGACTTTGATTGTTACCACTGCATGCAGTAGCATCTTCGTTCTCTCTCGAGGGTTTACTGTGGCCTTGCTGTGATCCTTTTACCCCATGAGAGGAATCTTGCAGTCTCTGACTCAATGTTTCTTCCTCTTTAACTCTATCTTAGGTACCAATATTTCTACCCATCCCTTCTATCACCTGCTTTTGGAGTTGAGAGAAATGCAAAAATTCAACCAAAGCTAGAAGGAATGGCTTGAAATATATGTTACTAGAAACCAGAAAGGGGAAACGAAACGAGAAATGACAATGAGACGAGAAATGGTGTTTGGAGATTTCACATTCAAGGAACGAGGAGAGAGAAAAAAAAAGACAAATATGAAACACACAACCAGGAATTTGTTTCACATTCATGAAATGAGGAGAGAGAAAAACAAGAAAAATATGAAACATAAAACCAAGAATTCATCATTAAGATTCTCGAATACTATGGTTCATAGGTAGTTGCTCATAGGCTTTAGCTGCTCACATTAGCCATTCCTTAATACTTATAGTGATAAACAAAGCTCCCATTTCTCGCATAAGCCATTCTTGAATACCCATGTTTGATCCTCTAGGCTCGCAAATACAATAGTGAAGAAACACTTGGCACCGAATTCAAGTTTGATTTAGCCTTTGCATTTTCCGGATGAGTACATGATCCCACATACATTGTATATATTCTTGGATGTGACATGAGTAGACCTCAAATTTGGGATCTATTGTATGACTTTCCACACAGTTATTGGGTTAATGATTTCATGGTTGGGTAACAAGATGGTGGAGATTGAGTTGATCTCCATTGGATATATAGCCAAAAATAGAGGGTTGTCTCGAACTATTGCAACTTGCAAAACCATAAGTACTACAACATGTGTTTGAAGATAAAATCTAAAGAGAAAAGTTTCAAAAATTTATCTTTAATCCATTATAATAGATAATCTTTATAATAATAAAAATAATATATTTTAAAAGTATAGTTGAACTAGATATTAAATTGCTAGTTTGTGAAGAAAAAAAATTAACTAAATTATTTAACTACTAATTTATAAAAATGTATATATAATATCTATACACATTACTAATTTATAAAAGAGATTTGATCCTTTAGGGTGTTGGTATATTTGAAATTAAGATGGATCTAGGCTAGTATATATTATTTACCATAATTATTGTTAATGTGTATAATGGCTATCTCATATTTGTATTTGCATTGATTAAATGATTATTATATGTAGTCATGTTTTATATTAATTATTTTAATGCATCATATATATGGTTTTGTATAGTAAATTTATTTTTATGTTAAATTTTAATAGTTAAATTTAGATTTTCTTTCTTGATATTAGTTATTTTTTATTAATTTTCATTTTATTCTGTTGGATCCATTAAAACTTGTTATGTGAGTCAATGTTTCCAATTAACAAGTGTGGTTGATCAATATAAATAAGTGAAATAAATTATTAAATTGTGATTTTTTTTAAATTTCTACTTAGTTAAATATTATATATAAATATCACGTGTGGTTATAACATACCAAACCATTCTTTTTTAGTGCCTATATTTGTTTATGTTAAAATAACTTTTGCAAAAATGTTATGGCCAATAGTTTTGTTATATTCTATGGTTTTGTACTTTATACTCATTTAATTTGCTAGTTTTTGCACATGGTTTGTTAGATTCCATCATTTTGTATTTAATATTTATTTTAATTTATTAGTTTTTTCTCATCAATCTTTTTTCATAAATTAAAACAAGCAAGAGAGACCTTGAAGTCTTGAAAAGAAATGTCATATTCTAGGTATTTTATTCTAGGACCCTCTTAATATATTTTTGGTTGTTAGATTTTTGTGCCAAGAGACCCTTTCCACCTGGGGAATATGTTATAATATTTGGCATTTTAACTCAGTGAAAATAAAACAAAATCAAATCAAATAAAAAAAATTAAAAAACATAAAATTCTCCAGTGCATAGTTTTCCTTGCCCATGTTTTTTTCCCATGGTACTCCTAACCCATGGTTTTTGTCCATGGTATTTTTTTGCAATGTAGCCTATTCAAAGGCTAATAACTAAAGCAACCTAGATCCATTCGAACTGTGGATCAAATATCTTCACTTAAAGAGGTTTGTAGAGAGAGAGAGAGAGAGAGAGAGAGATTTGATCTCTCTTAATGCTCCAAGAGAGATAGATCTACACTCGTTATTTATAAATGAAGAGGAGTTTTTTTGTATTTAAAATGTATTAAATGATGGATTTCTATTTTGCATTTTTATTTTTGAGACTTGTTTATTTTTATAAATTTACAATTATTTTTATCGCTATTTTTATGTAATTATGAATTTCTCCATATTTATCATAGTTAAAATTATGTTTGTATTAAAGACATATTAATCAATAGCTTGTTGCTCTTAAGCTTAATTATTGCAAATTACCTAACATAATCTCTCTTATCACCCACGAAAAAAGTATTTATGGGATAAAACTATTAATGGGATGGATAATAGATAATTATTATTTTTTTATATATTAAATTAATGTCTTTGGTTGATGATATTTAATATTATAGATAGTCTAATGGTTGATAAAAGTTTCTATATGATGGTTTTATCAAAATCCTTTTCCAGTCATTTGAGAGGTTATAAACCAGACCAATGGCAAAAAAAATATTGTGTCCCAATGTTTATATAAAATAATTGATTAACTCTCAAAGAGATATAGAACATTCAGTGAAGGAGCGCGCTGTTAAGGCGCTCCGTAAGCAAAGGTCATCGGTTCTAGTCTCGCCGATACTAAAAAATCCAGCATGGTTTCCACTGGTGCGGCTTAGGCCGGGTGCGATCCCGGGTGACTTTGACGGATTAGATGCCCCTAAGTCGTGGCCTCTCAGCCACAGGGTAAGCGTGATTTTCAGGATTCACCCACTTATCAAAAATAAATAAAAATTAATTAACTAGAAAAAAATAACTAAACTATTTAACTACTAATTTATAAAAATATAGATAAAATATCTATATACATTACTAATTTTAAAATATATATAAAAAAACCTTATACATTAAATTTATAATTTTATATAAAATACAACTTTTTAAATATTAGATACAATCACTAAATCCACTTTTAAATAAAATCAACACAAAAATAAAAAAAAATAAAAATTGTAAAAACTTAACCATACACTTCTACACATCAATGGCTGCAATTAAAGAAATAACATAACTTTAACTAATAAAATCCCTAAATGGTCAACATTGTTAAAGATATATTAAGCACTATTGCAAGGTGTTATCACTAGGGATAACACCCAACCTATTTGCAACAAACCTATTTGGTTAGCACCTAAGCTATATATGGTTGACTTCTAACCATAGAATATGAAAATGCCTTCAAAAACTATCTAGAAAACCAATGCTTTTTATGATTCATGTCCACGTCCAATCGGGAAGAGATCCATATTGCAAATGAACCATTAACGTTTTCCATAAAACAGTTTCAAGAATGAACCGTTTTTGGAAAACCTAGTTTCTTGCATTAAAAAACGAAAACTACCATATAAAACACTGTTTTCCATACCGTTCCATGTCTTTTATATGGTTTTTTTTTTTTTTTTCAAAAAATGAAGACTTCCGTTCTGTTTCTAGTAATAGAACTTGAAATTGAGATTACTACTGTGAAATGGAAAGACAACAAGAAAATCTTTTCGTGTTGCATTAAAATGAGGGAGGGAAGGGAGTTACCCTGAGAAGTCTACATTGTTGTTTTTTCCGCTATTTTCCTACACCAAAGTACTATTTTTGTAATTTCTAGTGTGGTATACTACCAAACTACTATAAGAGTTCAACGTATATTTAATATAAATTTCATTGCCAATATAGTAATTGTGAGGCTAGTTCATTTGAAGTTAAATTCTTAAAAAACAAAATCCAAATAACCTAATTTGAGGTGAAAACGTTGGTAGATTGTTTGAAGCAATTGAAATCGAGGAAGGAATTAAAGGAGAGAAAGAGTACCTATGCAAGTATTTTCTTGGGCTCTTGAAAGAAGACCAAGGCTTCTGATCCTTCCATCATGGTCCAAATTTGCCCAGCTAAAATAGATCCATGTTTTGTGAGCAAGATAATGAAGAGATCCTCCTCAATCTTATTTCTCAACACATCCAAATTCAACCATGAAACAATTAAGTGTCAGCTAATTAGCATTTCATGTGAAAATATAAAACAAATTTGCAAATCAATTCTAAGAATGGCCATCGATCTAGAAACCCTAAAAATTGATCCAACCACCTATACCTAATTACTGCAACATTTCATGTGAAAATATAAAACAAATTTGCAAATCAATTCTAAGAATGGCCATCGATCTAGAAACCCTACAAATTGATCCAACGACCTGTACCTATTTCCATCTAGCCATAGATCAGATTGTATTGTGCCCATGGTCTTTCCTTTTTTTTTCAACTACTCAACATACATTTCATGTGAAAATATAAAACAAATTTGGAAATCAATTCTAAGAATGGACATCGATCTAGAAACCCTAAAGATTGATCCAACTACCTATACCTATTTCCATATAGCCATAGATCAGATTGTACTGTGCCCATGGTCTTTCCTTTTTTTTTCAACTACTCAACATTCATTTGAATACACTAAGGCAGAGAAGAAAACTTGTTCTGGTCTTTCCTTTTTTTTTCAGCTACTCAATATTCATTCGAATACACTAAGGCGGGGAAGAAAATGTGACATAATGATCCTTCCTCTTTTTTCAACTACTCAACATTCATTGGAATACACTAAGGTGGGGAAGAAAATGGTATTTCCTTTTTTTCAACTACTCAACATTCATTTGAATACGCTATGGAAAGAAAATGCGGCATAAAGTAAATTTTTAGTTTGGATGATCCTTAAATTTTTTAATTATAATTATTTATTTTGTTATAAATTTTAAAAACATTAAATTTTATGAATATATCAAAATGTATGGAATGTATATTTTCTTATCTTATTGTATACTCATTTCAAAAAATTATATTTTTTATTTTTCAAAATTACAAAATAATTAACCATGTTGTAAGTTTTAATTTTAAACAAATTTAGATTTGGATTTTATATAATTAAACAAAAAAACTATAAATATTTTTTATTAATGTTTAATTATCTAATACTAATATTATGGGTTTCCATGTTATTTAAACAAATCAGGTTTGATTTTATAATTATTATGTCAAACTTTAAAGCTAAAAATTAATTTTTAACAATGCAATCTTTTATAACCAATTTGATTGTAGTTCATTGTTATGGGAGTAAAAA
>APFE030093399.1:63844-79364 GCA_000404065.3 Pinus taeda | reverse complement strand
TCTTCCCTTTCTTTTTACTGCTGGATTTTGAATTGGCCGTAGAAGATTCTACAACATGAATATCGGTAGGAACTTCAGCGGAAGCTTCTCTTGTCGGGGAATCTGGTAAAGTTATAATAGGAGAAGAATTCTTTGCAGATTTCTTCTTACTCTTGGTATTAACTGTACCAATCATACCATCAGTGGTATGAGACCCTGAAGGAGTTGCAATTATTTGATTTTGTTTGGGAAGATCATGAATTTTTTCATGTAAAGTACTTGACTGCGTATAAATGAGGTCAAGGTACTGAGCTTGAGAAATTACTTGCTCCTCAGTAACTACTCCTGCCTTAGCTACATCTTTAGTGATTTTAGGTAATAATGATTTAACAAACCATTCTGCCAAAATTTGATCCGGGATAAAAACTTTCACTAAACGTCGTCGATGTCGCCATTCTTGAATATGGTCTGAAATATATGTAGACGTTGACTGTTTTAATGAAGTTAATAATTACGTGCCGTTGTCATATATGACAGGAAACTGAAAATGAGTTAAGAATGAAGTAGCTAACTGACTAAAATTATAAAAAGAGCTTTGTGGCAACTCAATGTACCACTTAGCCGCAAGACCAATTAGAGTGCGTTGAAAAAGCTGTAAGGGAATTGAATAATCTATAATGGAATTTGATGCACACCAGAGGTGGTAAGTCATCACATGATTCGACGGATCCTCTCCTGGTTTACCCTCAAACTTCGGAATATCACTTGGCAACTTATTAGGCATTGGCGGCCAGTATGGAAGATAATAAATTGGATCATTCGTAAGGCACAACAAGTCAGGTAAATCCAAAGTTGCGATGAACGGTAACTGACGGTTAGGGTCTCGAAAACCTTGGGTCACAAGACCAGCTCTAGGAGGAGGATACCCAGGATAACCTGGAATTGGATTTTCATTTGGAATATTATATCCTCCCAGAAAACCAGGATTAACCAGACCAAACTGGGGTGTTGAGATTGAGGTTGGTGATATGTATACCCAGGGTATGGTTGATACCGATAAAGTGGGCTTTGCACAGTAGGACCGTATTGGTACTCTTCCTGGTATGGTTGATAAGTAAATTGAGGTTGACTTGTGACAACCGTACTTGGACCAAGTTGTCCTACAGGCATCTAAACCGAAGTCTGAATTGTAGGTCCAGACTGGGGTAAAGAGGTATGAGGAGTTGATACAGGAACAATAGAAACCAGAGCTGTAGATAATATAGAAGTAGGTTGGGTAGATTGAACAGAGGTTCCAGTAGTTTCCGTAGTCGATTGAGGTGGAGTTCGAGGTGAACTAGGCCTAGACTGATGAGCTACACTAGGTGCAGAAGTTTGAATAGTAGGCTAGACGGGTTGCTGGGTTGAACCAGAAACCAAAGGTTGTTCAGATTGAGATGAAAACTGCACATTTGGTTGCAAAATCTATTGAGTTTGAGATGGATCCCACACCATATTCATTCCGGGTAAGGACCCATAACAGGTGAGCATACGGAAGACCATAACCAGGTTGAGTTTAGGACTGATAATTGAAAGGTACATTTCCAGTTCCTTGAACAAATGGTTGACCAAAAGGTGGTTGGAAACCTTTAGGTTGGTACTGACCTTGAGGTTGATAACCTTGAGGCACGTACTGAAACTGGGGTTGACCTTGAGGGATATATTGATACTGGGGTTGACCTTGAGGCATATACTGAGTCTGAGGTTGACCTTGAGGCATATATTGAGTCTAGGGTTGACCTTGAGGCATGTACTATCCCTGAGGTATGTACTATCCTTGAGGTTGCCCCCCAGGTGGTATTTGACTGCCTTGAGGTTGCCCCCCAGACGGTATTTGACTACCTTGAGGCTGACCCCCAAGTCGAATCTGACTACCTTGAGGTTGCCCCCAAGGCGGAATCTGACTACCTTGAGGTTGTGGATTTGGAATAGCACTAGACATCATAATAATTTCTTATACACTCAATTGTGGAGTTCCATTATGACCAGATGATACCCCATGTTCGATTGGTTGAGGAGACGCTCCTAAAAAAGTACCAGAAACTGACTGATAACCAGATGGAATAGAAGGACCGCAATATAAGAATGTTTTCGGATTTTGGGAGAACATGGATGACCAGTTTGACATATTCAAAGGTGGATAATAACCTCTGGGCGTAGGATGAAAAGGAATACGAGGTGGTGAAGCAGTGGGACCCGAATTTTCTAAAAAGTTCATCAAAGATACGTACCAAGTGTCACTTTGAAAAGGACTGTAAAAGATTGATTCACACTCCCTAAGTTCTATAGTCGGTTGATTTTCAAGGGGAGTTATATCTTCGTCTGAAGTAACAAGTTCTTCAATAGAAATGAGTCTAGATGGAAGATTTTGGGTAATGACACTTAATGCCCTAGGTGTACCAGGACCACTAGAAACTAAAGAAGCAAATCCTGAGGATAAATAAGTAGCAGGTTCAGTTTTAGGTTCAGAAATTTCAGTTTCCTCAATTAATTCACTAGTAGGTGAAATACTACCAGTAAATTCGGAAACTGAAATTCGTTCAGAAATATACTCTGTTGTTGGAACTTGATAATTAGGGTGAATAACTAAATATGATTCTCCGACCTTTGGTGACCCAACTCTACTTTCACTAGGTGTGACAAGAGCTATTAACCCCTCAAGCTGACGTGGTGTATATTCGGGAGGCTACCCCCGAAGTCTACGGGATTGTCTCGGTAATTCGGCCACGATTAATTAATTAATTACATCACACGAAAACAATGAAAATCTCAAGAAAACCACCTAAAGTCTCTAAAGAACCAAACAATTGAATCACACACCTAACAATCTAAGAGTTCAAACCACACACAAACAGTAGTTTTCCATACCGAAAACACTAGTTGGTGATGAAATCCAACTTTGCAGAATTCAATACAGAATGGCGGTTGAAATAGTTACCCCAACAACCTGCTTAATGAAACAGATTGGCACAAGTTTCTCCACAAAGCCGTCTTGAGTGAAGATGACCTCCTAGAGAGTCCAAGTGAGTCTAGTCGATGTCTGCTCCAGGTACAGTGGGATCTTCCCTCCACCATCACCTTTGGAAAGAATCCTATAGATTATGGCCACTAAGGTTACCAACGGAAACAAATATACCTGGGGGGACAGTCTACGATCTGATACACACACAAGGGTAGAGTAACAAAGCTCAATCCCCTTGAAGGCTCCTTGACATAATCCAAGGTTTACCAACAAGTGACCCCAGTCTCCTCGACAATGGTCAATCTGAGGTTTACTGTTTTTAATACATGTATATCTACTATCGTTCCCTATGAGGAAGGATTGATTACCTCACTGGTTTAGATATGATTTCATGCTTGACTCCTTAAAGAGGAGCTTCCCAGAGCATACATACCACAATTGGAATTTTTCCTACCGCAAGATTGACTACTTGTTTGTTTTAACTATCTTGGAGAGTTAATTACTCCCTACTCCAAGATACTAGCCTAAGCTATGTTGGTGATAAGAGCCCTAGAAATAAAAAGAATGCTAGATGAATTTTAATTAAGCGTTAATTTTATTGGTTATTTCTTTAGTCAAAAGGTATGGAGATGAAACTTTGTGGTGTGAAGACTTGACTCCAAAATGCTAAAAAATGCACCTAAGATGATAAACAATTCTTTTTCCTTTTTAATGAATCTCTGGCTAAAGGAAGAGTTGAGAATGCAATTTCTTGAAAAAAAAACTTTCCTTCAACATATAAATGAAAAGAAATTTTTTTTGTCTTTTTCAATACACTCAAACGAAGCTACTAACAATGCTCATGAAATAAATCCCTTTTCATTTCAACACTCAAAACTAGAGAAAACAAGTTTTTCAAAAGAGAAACTAGAATTTCTAACACACTCAAAACTATGAAAAGTCTAATCTTGAGATCTAACTTCTTAAAACTAATTGAAATAAAAGCTTCAAATGTTTTTGAGGATGTTTTTACTTAGTTATTCAGCAAACTAAGGATTAATTCATTCAATAAAAACAAATCAATCAAAAACACCCAGCTATGGTTTTTAATAAAAAATGAAATTCACAACTTATGACCAAGTTCGTTCAAAGTTTTGCAAAGAGAAACAAAATCTATTTCTCACCAAAGGAAGATCTCACAAACCAACCAGACTTATCAAGAAGACAAAGGATTCCAGGGTGATCTAAGGTTTCTTAGGCTTCTAAGCTTCAAGTCACTACAAAGACTGAGTGAAGACCAAACCAAGCATGCAAAAACTTCTAGAAATTCATCCAAAACACAACACCAATGGATCTTACTTATGAGAGACTTTTGATAGGATATATGTAGACCTGGGCAGAGGATAAAAGTAATAAAAGAACCTAAACCTAACTAGACAAAAAGATCTTAAGATTTTCAAAAATTTTGATAGGGTCCGCAGGCCCCCAGTAGAACCAGGTGCGGTGCCACTCTGTGCAGTAAAGTAAGAGTGCGGACAAGTCCGCACTGTAACTCAAACAGAACATGCGGTCCTCATTAAAATTTCTAAAAACCAAAAAATCAATAAAGGAATTACAAACTACCCAATCCCACACACATCAAGCAAAAACTGGAAACAAAAAATCAAGTTTCTCAAATCAAAGATAAAGGAAAAGTAAACAATCAAATCGCGTCCCTAGTGGAGTCGCCAATTTGTTAAGTGGATAAATCATTCTTGCGGACAAGATCGATCTCCCTAGTATCAATTGATATCTAGCAACAAGCAGGACAAGAAAATCCACTTTTCTCTAAACATATTACAATTCATTAATAAATACTAAGAGGCGTTTTAGACCCTACCTTAAGCCCAATGCTAGTTTGTGACAGCCTTGCTTCGATAGCTTCAAAGAGTTTCCTTTTAATAACCTGCAAACATAAACAAGCACACATAAAAGAACACCTGCATAGCTAATATAATAAATCATGTTCATCATTGTGATCCAGGAGTCTATGAAATAAACCATTATACACAACTTATTGAGAAAAATAAATTTGATTGTATTAACTTTGAGAAAGAAGAACTTTACAACCTTGGTGCCTTGATGCTGTACAAGCTCTTCCCAGGGTCCAAGAAGAAATCTCCTCTACTTTGACAAGCCTCACTCTCTTCCAAATGAGATAAAAATATGTGTAATCTCTCCTTTCAAAAGCTTAATTAGGAAGGCTAAGTTCCAGCAACATTTACCCTAAAAAATATTCAGCTTTCAACCTTCCAAGTACCCAGCCCAAAGCTTCATTTTATAGTGCAAGGGAAGGAGTTTACAGGTCCACCATTGAAGGGATAGAGTCCCCCTTCAAGGGGATAAGCTTCTTACATCAACGGGTTAGCTCCTTAAGGATTGGGATGCATGAACCCTCATGGAGCGAACTTGCCAGCATAAGATTCCCTCTGGAAGCTTCCAGAATTGACTCAAAGTGAGTTTTTAAGAATAACCTTGCGCCCTTTTGACTTTTACAGGGGTTCGCACCCTTGAACATAGAGACAAAACGGTTAGGTGCACAGGGAACATGACCAATGGGTGTGATACCGTAGGTAATGCTAAGAGAAAGTGCGAAACGAGAGTTTTAGATATTTTTAAGGACTTACTCTCATTTTCAAAGCTTGATATGCAGAGCTGAGGTTTAAGACTTGCAAAGGAGGTATGTATGAGTGGTGATAGACTCATACAAATTGCAGAAATTCATGGTGACAATTTTTTGTGCAACACCCTTGGTCGTTCAACTTTCATAGACGAAATCCTGAAGAAAGCATATTCTCAGCCTTTAGTAGGACCTAGAAAAGTTGCCTCTAGACAACCTACTAGTTCCCTTGAGGCCACAGGATCACCATCTGTAGCCTTTGCTGAAGTGCATAGTCAAACCGAGGAGCAGGATTTTCAAGAAATTGAGAATTCTAGCCCAAAATCATTGCAAGAAGGGAACCTTAGCAACTTCTGTGAAGGAAGAGGAGAAACAAGGGAAACTGAAGAACCAAGATCTCCTTTTGGAATAATTCAGCCATTAAGTAGCCTAGATAAAGGAAGTGTTGTAAAAATCATTCATAACAAAGTTGAAGAACCTCAAGAATCAAAATCACCCCAGACATTAGGGACTCTCATCATCCTAGACAAAGGAAGTGTTGTTAAGGCAATTCTTGTTAAAGCCATCCCCCCTCCGTCTAGCCAACCTAGGAACACCCTCCTAGAAATTCCGGAAGATTATTGGCACATATTTCACCAAATAGCCCAGAACTAGCCAAACACCCAAACTTCCACACTGCAATATCCCATTGTAGATACCGCAGCCAATGCACAATGAAGGCAATTCCTCTCTAGCATATCCCTTCATTTCATGGCTTAACATCGGAAGATCCAGATGCATTTTTGTTTGAATTTGATGTGCTATGCAGAGGATATGACTATACCACCGATCCCCAGAAGCTGAAATTATTTCCTTCTACATTAAAAGGAGCTACTTTACAATGGTTTATGGGGTTGGATGGAGGTGTTATAAATAACTGGGAACAAATGAAAGATGCTTTCATAAAGAAATATCAAGATTATTGTAGATCTAGAGATTTAAAAGATGAAATATTTCAGATGGTAGCTCAACCTAATGAAACACTAGAAGAATATGTTGAACGTTTTCAATATAATCTTCAAAGATCTCCTTATGCATCATTACCCTTACCTGATAATGTATTAAAAACAACATTAATTAAAGGCATGAAGGAACAATGGATTGAAACATTGAATATTATGGGAAAAGGAGACATTTATCGAGAGGATTTTGCTAACATCATTGATTTGTGTAATAGGAGCTCACAAAGAAGCACAAGTCTAAAGCCAGTAGAACATGACAGGTTTACAAGGGACAACGAGATATATGGAGAAGGAGTAACTCATGCAGAAATTGGAAATATATTAGAAAATTTCAAAACTGATATATTGGGAACTCTGACAACGTAGCTCGATATTATGCAAGCTAAGTAGAAACAAGCAGAGGCAGAGCAAAATATGGCGATCTTCTGTCCCAGAAGCATAAAGAAACATAGCCACAAAGAGTGCCCATTAGATGTAGTTCAAGCTTGCGCCATTTGTACAAAAGACCACTCTACAGAAAGTTGTCCCTCACTTCCTATTTGAAAGCAGTGTATAAAGAAGTAGAAGAAGAACCAGAATTGGTGTACCTACTTAATCAGTGCCATCAATGGCAGCCACGACAATCAGGTATGTTCCACGATCCAGCTTCTTCTTTTCGGCCTCCACAATATTATGCTCAACAATATAATACAATGTGGCAAAATCAACCTCCTTTCTCAAACTATCCACAATAACCATTTCCTTCATCATCACCATGGCTGAATCAAACAAGCCAATCTAATTGGCCAAATTTTCCCTATGCCCCACCATAGTTGCAAAGCAATGCATATCCAGTACAATGGTCCCCTCCTACTTCACAGAGTCAAGCCTGGCAGACAAACTGGCAAAGATGATGAATCAGGCAGTAGGAACCATTCTGCTCCCTTAACCTACACTGCTAGCATTGCAACAAAATCCCTAGTCTAACTTAATACCGTAACTCCCAGCCCAACCCAACCCTAATCCAAATAATAGACTGGTTCAATCTATTCAAATAATTAAAACACCAAAGATAGAAACCGATCTAAGGGAATGCAATGACATTCAATTAAGATCTTGGCGCATTATAGAAATCGAAGGAGACAAAAAGATTCAAACTGAAAATCAGTTACCTGTAGAACGATTGTTACAAGACAAAGATGTGGCTACAAAACAAATTCATGATCAAATAACCACATCTTCTTCCCCATTCTCAGAACGATTAATTATACCACGACCTATAGAACATCCTAATTTTGACATTCTGGGAGAACTTAAAAACCTATACATAAAAATCCCACTCCTACAAGCTATTTAAGACATCCCAATATATGCAAAGACTATCAGAGACCTATGTATAAAAAAACCGAGGAGAATAACAAATAACCCAACAGTCCAAGTAGTTGGCACCTTATCTGACCTATTATGAGGAAGAGAAACACCCGTCAAGTATGAAGACCCAGGAAATCCAATAGTAATAGTACAAATTAATGGACAAAGATTTTCAAATGCCTTAGTCGATTTAGGGGCTGCAATCAATATCTTAACAACTACCACTTGTTGAAAATTGGGCATTACATCAGTAGAACCAACCTGCACTTTATTACAACTGGCTGACTAATCATTGGTTAGGCCGGAAGGTACACTACATGATGTCATGGTATCTGTTGATTCCTGGGAATATCCTGCCCACTTTCTGATAGTAAACCCTAAAAACTGACTTGATGGACACCCATTAATTTTAGGCAGACCTTGGCTTGCAACTGCTGATGCTTACATTGGTTGTCGTCAAGGCAGTCTGACCATAACTAGAGGGCCTAATATCAAAAATCTAGCCTTATATCCTCCTGCCTAGCCAAGTGTCATGATAATAAAAACTAACAAACACCTTGTATCATACCTTACCAAAAATATTAGATCCCCCTTAACTATAGAAGATACCCTTGATTTCAAAGATCAAACAAAAGATGATATTATTAATAATTTTATTAACCAACCTGAATCTAGATCTCATATACAATGTCACATGATAGAGGTATCCTTTGATAATGAATTGGAAGAAGATCCTCTGAAAGAAACTCATGACTAGACGATACCTACTACCTCTGTTTCAAATAGAAAAACTATAGAGATTGAGCCAGGCAAAACTTTAAACATTAATAGTAACCTAACTCCTGAACAAGAATAGAAATTGATCCAGCTACTAAAAAAATATAAGAAAGCATTTGCATGGGATTATCTGGATATGAAGGGAATCGATCCCCAGTTATGTACACACCACATTTATATAGAGAAAGAGGCAAGACCTATTCTCCAACCCCAAAGAAGACTTAACCCTCATCTAAAAGACATTGTGAAAATTGAACTACAAAAACTTTTAGATGCAAACTTTATTTATCCCATCTCCGATAGCAAATGGATCTCTCCGCTTGTAGTGGTGCCGAAAAAGAATGGAAAGTGGAGGATTTGTGTAAATTATAGAGAATTAAATAAATCAACCCAAAAAGACCACTTTCCTCTTCCATTTATTAACCAGGTATTAGATACATTAGTAGGAAAGAAATTCTTTTCTTTCCTGGACGACCTCAGTGGATATAATCAAATTCAGATTGCCCTTGAAGACCAAGACAAAACTGCTTTTACTTGTCCTTGGGGAATGTTTGCTTACAATGTCTTACCTTTTGGCCTATGCAATGCCCCCGCCACATTTCAAAGGGCTATCCTTAGTATCTTTTCAGATCTAATAAATGAAGGGCTCAAAGTATATATGGATGATTTCACACCATACAGAGATGATTTTGACCCAGCACTAGATACACTGGAAAAGGTGCTCCAACGATGTATAGCTACCAAACTCTATGTAAGCCTTGAAAAATGCCATATGATGATGACTGAAGGCCTCATCCTAAGTCACTATATTTCAGCAGCTGGGATACAGGTAGATCCGGCCAAAATCCAAATAATCTTGTTAATACCCACTGCCACCACGTAGACAAAGGTACACAGTTTCCTTGGATTTTCTGGTTATTATAGAAGATTTATAGACAATTTTTCTCGCATTGCTACACCTCTATATGCACTAACAAGGAATGTTGACTTTGTATGGACAGATAAATGTGATCTTGCTTTTGAGGATTTGAAAAAGCTTGTGTCAACAACACCAGTACTTAGAGGTCCAAATTGGGACCTGCCATTTCAAATTTCATCAGATGCCTCAGACACAGCTATTGGAGCAGTCCTCGGGTACGAAGAAGACAAAAAACCATATGCGATTTATTATATTAGCAAGAACTTGTCTCTTGCTGAGTTGAACTATACTGTTACTGAAAAAGAATTCTTCGTTGTAATACATGCTGTAAATAAATTTAGGCATTACATCACTGGATATCCTATTGTTCTATACATAGATCACTCTGCCATAAAATATTTAGCGAATAAACCAATCACAAATGGTAGAGTAACAAGATGGTTGATTTCATTGCAGGAATTTGATATCACAATAAAAGACCGTCCTGGAAAAGAAAACCTTGTAGCTGACTTTCTCTCACAAATGCCGTAACCAGTCGACGTAGCAGCATTCGAGGATCAGTTTCCAGACGAACATTTGTTTGTTGTTACCGTCAAAACACCCTAGTATGCTGATGTTGCAAATTATCTAGCAGTAGGCAAATTACCAAAACATCTGACTCCCAATGAACGAAAGCAGATTGTTCAGCGTAGTACCCGATTTTCTTGGATTTGTGGCTACCTATTTCATACAGGGGTAGATATGCACATCAGGAGATGCATCTGTGAAGATGAAATTTTTTATATTCTAAAAGGCTATCACAATGGACCGTGTGGCACAAGTTTTGCAGATCGAAGAACTAGTCACAAAGTTCTACAAACAGGATATTATTGGCCCACAATCTTCAAAGAAGCAAAGAAATTTGTTCAAGCCTGTGAAAATTGTCAAAGAACAGGATGCCCTGGACAGTCTGACGAGATGCCTTTGAACCCACAACTAGTTATTGAACCATTCAAACATTGGGCGCTCGATTTTGTGGGCCCAATTAATCCATCATCGAATTATAAAACATATATTTTGGTAGCCACAGAATATATCACCAAATGTGTTGAAGCAGAGGCATTGCCAAGAGCTACAGAGAATTACATTATTCAGTTCCTATTCCACATATTCATGTGATATGGCCTCCCAAGAGACATAATCACGGATGGATGACCATAGTTTGCTGGTAATAAAATTGCTGCAACATTGAAAAACTATCATATTAAGCACAAAATTACCTCTCCATATCACCCACAGGCAAATGGCCAAGTAGAGAGTACGAACAAAGTGATAGAAGCAATACTGACAAAAACCATTGCGTCACACAGACGTGATTGGGCTACAATATTCCCTAAATCTTTGTGGGCATACAAAAAAACATGGAGAAGCACTATTGGTTATTCACCATATCAACTAGTATTTGGAAAGGAACCCATCTTTCCAATCGAATTTGAGATACAGACCCTGAGAACAACACAAGAAGTCGGTCTAGACTTGAATGAGGCCCAGATTAACAGACTACAGTAGATTAACGAGCTGGATGAAATCAGGCTCTCTGCTCTCCAACATACCACATTGATCCAATAGCAGAGAACCAAATGGCATGATGTCCTCATCAAAAAGAAAGTCTTCCATGAAGGAGATTAGGCGCTCCTATATGATTCTAGGTTCCAAGATTTTCCGGGGAAACCCCAGACTCACTGGCTCGGACCATATGAGATCCAAAAAGTACATGATAATGGTACCATTACCTTAACCACCATTGGTGGATTAGGGCACACCTTTAACGCAAACAACCATCGAGTTCGATTATACCACAAACCACTCACTCGGGAATCCTTCTACCAGCAACTCCGCGAAGACTCTGACATACAGATTCTAGTTGAGGAAGAGAAACCTTCCCCGCCTTTGGTTCATTAAGTGGTTTGATCGCTTTTACATTTTGTATATAATTTTTTGTTTTCTGTATCCTTTCTGTACATATTTTTTGCATTTCTGCAGCTTTTTCATTTTGTTGTTCCTTTTAAAAGGAATAGCGTTTTCACTACGTTGCTATTCCTTTTTCAAGGAACAACGTTTTCACCACTTTTGCTGTTCCTTTTTGAAGGAAAAACACTTCTGCATTTTGTTGTTCCTTTCTGAAGGAACAACATTTCCGCGATGTTGTTGTTCCTTTCCGAAGGAACAACACTTTCACGTTTTTACTGTTCCTTTCCGAAGGAACAACACTTTCATGTTTTGTTGTTCCTTTTCAAAGGAACAATACTTTTCATTTTGTTGTTCCTTTCTGAAGGAACATAAATTCTACTTTTTTTCTATCTCTTTCCGAAGGAATAGCACTTTCATTTCTGTTGTTCCTTTCCGAAGGAACAACACCTTTATTTTTCTGTTGTTCCTTTCCGAAGGAACAACAACAACCTTAATTTTCTTGCTATTCCTTTCCGAAGGAACAACACTTTCGTTTTCTGTTGTTCCTTTTTGAAGGAACAACACCTTCATTTTTCTGCCATTCCTTTCCGAAGGAACAACACTTTCGTTTTCTGCTATTCCTTTCCGAAGGAACAACACTTCTGTTTTCTTCTGTTCCTTTCTGAAGGAACAACATTTTCATTTTCTACTGTTCCTTTCCAAAGGAACAATACTTCAACATTTTTGCATTTTTTGTGTTTGCGCCTGTTTTATTTGCTGTTCCAATTAAGGGACAGTTGCTGTTCCTCTCAATGAACAAAAATTTCAAGTTTTTCTTTTGCGATTTTTTGTGCAATCCTTGTTCTATATTTTTTAGAGTGCATTTTCTCCTTTGTATGTTTAAATCATTTTTGAAAGTCATGTTGATCTAAAGCACAACTATACATCTATGCAATGAATACAAAAACTAGAGGATATCGAAATTAGCAAATTACATAAAACTCATGATCTTTGGAAGAATGTGCTTTGAATTGATGATTGAAAAGAGGGAAGGACACAACTACAGATCACTTTGTTTTCACTATTCTACTAATACCGATATGATTGATTATTTTTATCATGATGGTTCTTCCTAAATCCCCATAATTCTCTTTGATCATTATTATTGAATAAGAATAAAGGCATATTTTTTTCTATTGAGATGTTAAGACTTCTTCCACCATCCCTACTCTTAAGGAGTTTTGAACCACCCTCTGTATATAAATAGGAAAAGTGCTATATAAAATAAAAAGAAGAAAAAGAAAAATGTTTATATGATTGCTAACATGATTTGTCAGATGAAGGATAGGGGGTCTCATCAAGAGCCATCCTACCATGATCATAAGGAAGAAAGTGAAGTGGAATTCCCACTATGGCCACCACACTAGGGACATGATCCAAGAGGCACATTAGAAAAATAAAAAGTCCTTGGAACAGGATGTCTCATCACAAGCTAACCTGCCCACCTTTCACTCCTTCCTGGTGAATGGTATTATGATTCATCTGGTTACCAAGCCAGCATAATGGCCTCCACTTTAACATTACATAGCACTTTCCTATTCATATACAAAGGATTATGGTTCCAAGGGTGAAATAAAAAACTCTGTCAAGGTTATGGACACCTGTGGGCAACAGAGCTCTGTTGATGGTATTGAAGTCAGATTTCTTATACACCAATAGCAATTATATAACTCTTCTTCTTATATCTTTATAAATCATTCAAATGAGATTATGTATATACCCCTTCTGAACCTTTGAAACATGAAAATCAATTACAAATCAATTATGATGGGAAAAGTTGATAATGATTACATCGGACCTTTTGTGCACATCAGTTGTCCTATCCTCCAAATTCTCGCATCATATCATGACACTTCCTTATTTATTAAGCGATTCTATTTTACACCTCGATTTCAGTAATCCCCTCGTCGCTGTAAACATGGCATCTTTGTATATGCTGTTCCTTAATGACTCTGTACTATGGTAGTTCAGCACGTTGCTCCCTCATTTGACGACCGAGGTCGGCCTATCACAATGTGGGGGGGCACAGGTAATCCCCATAATTTGCTGACATACTGGCTCATCAATTGGGAGAATTAATGACTTGAGAATAGTAATGCTTAATAGTATTTTTTTTTCTAATGTGCATGGCTTGTTACTTTGAAGTTATTTCCCCGAATCGCTCTGCAAAATTGGCAGTAAGTTTGAAATTCGAACAAATTACTGTTCTGACATTTTCTTTGTGCTTTTCTCACAACCAACTAAAATTTGAACAGCCTGCTACTCCATTATTGTCTCTGCATTTCTTTAGTGTGCTAACCATGGGAGGAAGATCAATTCACAGGGAGCCACAGGTATTGATAGTTTCTGATGCTGCACGAGAGATCCTAGCAAGAGCAGGATGGCTAGTTTATCTTAATCGCATACAACAATCCAACAAAACAGTGGAAATTGAGTTTTTACAGAACTTGCATGAACATTATTCCATGGTGAGAGGAAGACAGATAGCAGTCACTGATGACATAATTGTAGAAGTTTCAAGACTGTTGGCCACGGGATCGATGTGGACTCTGAAAAATGTGAGATTGTGGCATGCCATGAAAATCTTCCAAGATGAAGGGCAAAACCCGACTGTAAAAGGGAAGGGAGTTTTACTGACAACCTTGGGAGAGCCATGGGTGGAATTGGCAAAGATTATCCAGAGCTACATCACTTGTGATGGCAGGAAAGACGTGGTAAGACCACAACATCTTAAACTTTTAGCTGTGTTAAAACAAAAGTGCACTGTGAATTTTCCTATGTTTTTAAATTATTTATTGCATGATGTCGCATGAAGCATGAAGACGTATCACCACTTAGAATTGGTAGTAAGTCACCATGGCTTAATACAGCTGATAGTTAGTCACGGCCTTACCCAACAACAAAGCGGTTGGGAGGAACTGACTTTTGCAATAGATGGAGGGCTAACCTTGCCAGCCCCAAAACAGAAACATGATACTGGTTCATCAAGCAGACCTCTGAAACGAAGGAAATCTATTAGACTGGCAAGAATCAGGGGAATGCTGAGGAATCGCCGGGAAGACAGTGGTCAACCTGTAGAAATACACGATTCTGGAGACGAAGAACCCCCACAATTGGAAGGTGGGGAGAACGAAAATGAATTGGAAGAGAATGCCAAAGAACCAGAGGAAGAGACTGAACAATCCGGTCAAGAGGAAGAGGAAGCAGAGCAATGCAGTGGAAGTCCATTGGAAACATGCTCCAAGAGGATGAGTTGGCACAGATTCTGGCCAATATGAGCGAATATGTCCAAGCTCATAGCCCACTTAACCCCCACATCGAAGAAGAACCATAGAAGCGCTCTATTCATGGTGGAAATACATCTGAAGAACTGTGTGATGAAGATAAGGGAGAAGAGGGTCACTCCGCTCATGATGAGAGTATATCCAGGAAAGAGAATGATGCGGAAGAAGAGGAACAATCTGTTCCTAGTCAGAGTACACCAGACTAATTTCATGATGAAGAAGGGGTAGAAGAGGAGGTTACCCAGGAAGTAGTAGGGCAAGCTAGGGTTTCTACCCCTGCACAACCTGATCAGCATAGCACTGAAGAAGTACCCCGAGAAGAAAATAAAGAAATTGGCCAAGAAAAAGCCACGACACTTGAGGAACAAAGTCCAGGCCCAAGAAAACAAACAACTGTTCCTTCCAGGGAAACAAAAGAAATTAGAAAATTGCGAAAGGAATAGATTTTGGTGATTGATTTTGGTGCCGGGAATTGATTTTGGTGATATTTTTTCTCCTGTTGCCAAGGTAACTTCTATTAGATTACTTTTATCTGTTGCTGCTACTTTTGATTTTGAGGTAGAACAGATGGATGTGAAGACA
>APFE030093399.1:2662-53515 GCA_000404065.3 Pinus taeda | reverse complement strand
GAAGCAAAAACAGATGGCATGAGTAAATTAGAGAATACTCCTAAGGAATTGGCCTGCTCATATCTTCATAGAATAATAGCTCACGCCAAAGTTCTACCCTATAATGACGTCGTTAGGTGGGTGATTGAAAGATCGCAACCACCGATAGAACTTTCTTCACAATTGATGGAAGAGTGTTTGGCTCATTCAGAGCAGAAGATATTAGACAAATGTACCATTTGCCTCAACCAGAGAAGTGTTATAACAAATCATTTTTGGAGGCTCTTGCCAAGGCAAACACCACTGAATCTGACCCTATCAGGTAATGGATGCATTTTCCAACCAAGCACAAGCATGAAACATTGGGTATGTACTCCGTAGATTCATTGGCACATCCTTATTTTTATGTTGGTGCAATGATGTGCAGACTCTTTGGAGTCCATGATTCTGTTAAATTTTCTATAGAGATGGTACCATTAATGGAGGCTCCAATTAATGTCTTTATCATGGATTGAGGAACTATCTTGTTTGATAAATTGGCCAACCAAATACTTGACTATAGAAAAAGCAGGGTTGTGTCTACCCGGGTGATACCCTCATTTTACATGAGTGCCTATATTATGGACACTATCTGTTTCAATTTTGAATATCCCATTTTAGGATGGAAATGGACTCCGTAATACCCAAACCCCATTCACCTCTATCATAAAGAACTGTGGAAAGCCCATTAGAAAAACCACCTGTATAGAATTTGTCATGGTTTTATCCTTATCGTATATTATTCCATATTCAATAGGCCTACTCCTAGGTTATTTGAGAAAGTCAGTCGACATAACTGCAATTGGTAGTTGGTTTGGAGAAGAGAGTTCCACCTACATAAGTCTTTTCGGTAGCCTTGCCAACCCTCATGTCCTTCCTTTGTATATCCCTGATAAAATGCTGGCCAGATAATTAGCACATCAAATAACAGTTGAAGGGATGTTAACGAATCCTAAGGACTCTAAAAAGCACATGTGGCTGACATTTCCCCTCCGATGCGATGCTTTTACCCTACATGATTTCAAACATGTAGAGAAAGAAGCCGAGAAAATAAAGTTGTTAAAGCTCGCAACTATCCCAAAAAGGTAGTACGATCCTAGATCGGTTGCCTACAATGTTATTTCTCAGGCCAAAATCACCAAATTTGATCATGAGAAGGATAGCTATGATGATTTTTTTTTTTTTCGGCAGAAGTATTTTCTCAAGTCAAACATTTGTCCAAAATCAAATTGGGAGCAGAAGGACTAGAGGAATTCTACAAGCTCATGGCACAGATATTGGAAACCCTACCTCTATACTTATTGAATACAACCTCTATGGTACAACCTCAAGGCCACAGTGAGGAGAAAATTACTGAGAAGACTCCCGAAATTGAAAATATTCATCAGAAAGAGAAGACACTAGAAATGAAGCAGAAGCAGGTAAGAACTAGTGAACCCCTTGATACAGATATTAAGTTTTATCCCAAGTTAATCAAGGAATGGGAATAGTTTTATTCAATAATCAGTAACGCTGATAAAACCCAAGAGTTCACTACACCAAAAGTTGCTACAGTACAAAAACCAAAAGTCAACACAGTTCTGATTGTAGGAACAAGTGGCCCACCCAAGTTTCAGCAAGACATAGAGATCATTCCAAAAAATCCCACTGAGGAGATTGTACTGCAAATTGAAGAAATACCACCACTTGATGTCTTCTACAGTCCAAAGCATAGGGCTGTAGTTAAAAGACAGAGGAACAAGAGGAAAATTGATCAAAGTCCTCTTTTGACTCCTTAGGCAGAGATGATGAACATGGTATGGAAAGTAGAGGTCAATCCCTCTGAGGATTTGACAAAACTATCACAATATGCAGGAGCTTACACAACAGCGAAAATGGATAAGGCCTTAGAGGCCAGCCACCTGATGAGAGAAAAAGACCAGACAATCATCCAACTAGAAGCACAATCGGTAGAACAACAACAAACGATAGATCAGCTCAAGCAACAATTGGTAGAACAGAGGCAACAAAATGAACAATTGAAAGAGTAGTTAAAACTGGAAAAGTAGAGGATTGATGAACAGACTCTCCTTAAACAAGAGGAGTTGAGCAGACCGTAGCTGTTGAGTAAGCAGGAGAAGAAATCAAATGAAGAACAAATTGTGCAAATGAAAGACCAGACAGAGAGGTTCAAAGGATATCCACAGGTAAATGAATTCAGAACAGAAGCCCTGGAAATGACCAAGGCTTTGTCCCAACAATTGGATATTCTATTTCATAATATATCATTGGACACTCCCTTATGTGATATATCAGCATGAATGATTGAAAAATCAGTGGATTCTAGGCTGAAATTAGATAAGGCAAATGAAAAATTAAACAATTTTCTA
This sequence comes from Pinus taeda, assembly GCA_000404065.3. Taxonomy (NCBI): domain Eukaryota; kingdom Viridiplantae; phylum Streptophyta; class Pinopsida; order Pinales; family Pinaceae; genus Pinus; species Pinus taeda. The sequence continues at coordinate 51,128 of APFE030093399.1, read as the reverse complement.
TCATGGCAAGATTCAAAAGAAGGAAAAGCTACCAATGTGCCAAGGATACAAGAATCACATAAGGAAATCTTGTTTTCTGAATGGGACTCTCAATTAATGAAAAGTGAAAGAGCCACGTCCCAATGCAGAGCTGCAACAAATAATCTGGTTGAATTGATAAACAACAGTTTGCATGTGTCTAATCTAATTACAGATTGCTCTCCAGGTAAACTCCAAAAGTTAAAATTGTTGGAACAACATTGAAAGCAAGATCTGGCACAAAGGGAAAAGTTAATCGGAGGAATCCAAAGCCTAACATGGGAACCATTCTGGTTTTTCCTTGTCAAACCACATAGTCAGCAGATGGCAATGAAGTGTCTCTCAGATGAAATCAACTACATGGTTACTGAACCCTTTGATGCCACCTATACAGCTTAGCTACACTCTAGGATGAGTCAGCAACTAGAAATTCAGCCTATGCTTGCCATCTGTCAACTGCAATCACAGGAGAATAAGTCGATACAGTGAATCCATTTGACTGCTACAGTACTGCTATTTTCAAGATAAAATCCCCGATTTATGTGTCTTTAGTTATACCAGTGCACAACTATTTTCATTCATAGTTTGTTGTCATTATTAGTATTTAAAGACCCTTTCATGTTTTTAAAGGAGGTCCTCAATTTTGTATTAAAAATTAACTCATAAGTTACACTACTGTACTTCTGATATATATATTTTTTATAAACGACTAGACCAGAGTTCTACATTTTGACAAAGAGACTCTTATGAGATTTGCACTATCGCGTCTTTTGAAGGTGTTCCCAAATTAGAAATTAGATTTTGAATGTTGTCTACATCAGGAGAATCCAAACGTAGATGGTACTATTATCTTTGCTTTTGTATTATTTCTTTATGTGAATGAGCATTTATCAACTTTGCTATTATTGATATGTATATATGTTTTTAAAAGCAATTCTTTAACTTATCAGTTTTGAATGTTTTAGAATTGTTATCTTTAGAACATATATATGTCATTGATATATTATGATCAATGCGATAATGTTTTTATTATTACCATGTTTAATTAGTTAAACAAAGTAATCATCATATGAATGCATATTTCTATTTTATGAATAAGTCATATTTATGGTTATTTGTTAATAGAAAAATCAAGCGTTGTTAGAAGAACACTTGGGACAGATTAGTTATTTTTGCATATTTTTGCATTGTAGAGTAATGCATTTATTACCCTAATTATACATTACAAACCAATCATCCATCAACTCATATATCACTGGGACATTGGTCCCATTACATCTAGTCGGAGCCACCATACCAAACGGAAAAGGAGCTGCATTAAGGTCCACACTGGGTGGTTTTCCCCAATATTGATGTAGCGATTTCAGAGGCATCAACAGGTCCCTATAATAATAGTGTATTCCTTTATTATTATTGTCATTGTATCTCTTATTGTTATTTTTGTGCCCATGTTGTCCCCATATTATTATTATTGTGCCTCATAGAAGCCCACTATTGTTATTGTTGTGCCCTTACATTATTATTGTTATGTCAACTCTGATTATATTGTGACACCTTACACTCCTATATATAGAAAGGAGGCCTTGTCATTTGGATCATCCAATAATTGTTCATTTGTGTAATGTAATGGAGGTTGTCCCCTCAAAGAGGCTGGTTTTGAGGTCATTGATCTATCTTTTCTTCTATTTTTTGAGCTAGTTGCATAACATTTGGAATTAGAGCTTTGGATTCTAGGGTTTTGTTGTTCCAAATGGGCCATCTTGGTATTTTCACTATAAACTTTGTTAATTTGATGTTTCAAAAGACGAACTTAAAACCCATTTGAGTCAAACTCTGGATGAACCTCAAGTTCGAATTTCATAGCTTTTCTTGCTATAGTTTCGGTGATATGATCCAAGGAAGTTAGGACTTTTGGAGGCTCCTGAATTACATCCCAAACAAGTGGCCATGAGAAAATTGTCATAACATTTTCTCTAAGCATCAGATTGAAATTAGGTAAGAAGGTATAGAAATAAGACAGACTTTAGTTTTCTCTGTATCATTTTTAGTTTTGAAGGTTGAAACAGTGATTTGGCATAACTATAATCAAGCTATAATGGGTGATTTGGCATAACTCTTTCTTGAAGAATCCAATATTGATCAGACTAGTGGGAATAGAAAGAGATCTCAAAAGGATACCACAAGACACAATTTCAGACCTTGGAGATTCGAAGTTACTGAGATACAACATATTCAATATCAAGCTCTTACAAAGAGAAAAAAGGTGTGTAGTTTTTTTTTAAATTTTGCATAAGTTTGATTTGAAAATTTAGTTTGAAGGGATTCAGAGGGAATAGTGAGGCATAATTAGCATTAACTAACTCCCCTAAGAAACAAAATGGAAACATCTAGTAAGAAACCTGAAATATCTACCATGACTAATGAAGAAGAGGAATAAATGCAACGTGATATATCAAAATTATGAGACCAAGTGCAACAATTTTCACTCTCACAAAAAGTGACAAAAGCTAAGATGGATGGTTTAAAGAAATGCATGGAAGTTAAGATGAGTGTCATGGAAGCTAAGATGGATTGGGTGGAAGCTAAAATGGATGGCATGGAAGCTAAGGCAGATGGTATAGAAGCAAAACTTAAATGCAACATGGAAGATTTGAAGATATATTTGACAAAGTTGCTACAATAAATGCTTACTAGTGGAGAAAGGGTAGTAAAGGAAACTCATGAAGAGAACAAAATAAATTTTAATCATGATTTCATAGACTCTAATGTTTGATTGAAGACCCGCCATGTTCTAAATATCAATATGAGTAAGTTTGATGGAAAGGATCTCGTAACATGGATACTACAGATGGAGCAATGTTTCGATCTTCATAATGTGCAAAACACACAAAAGCTACGCATTGAAACTTTATATTTGGAACCCAATAAGTTTGTATGGTATCAATGGATTTTCTCTCATAAACAAATTGTCACTTGGATAATTTTTATGGAAGAAATGATAGCACATTATGAGGATACAAAAATAAACACCTTTTTTAGCCAATTGATAACTCTCAAACAAAGGGGTTTAATGGCCACAACACATTGACGACTTCCAAAAATTGAATATAAGGGTAAAAGATATTCTATAGGAGCATAATATTGATGTGTCCATAGGGACTTTAAAGGATAACATCCAACATGAGGTTTTCCTTTGGGAACTTGATTCACTGGAGAAGGCATCCAAGTTGGCAAGAAAAATTGAAAGAAAACTTTTGGCAACAAGGAAGCCTACCACTCACAACTATAAATATGGAAGTATTGTTTCCCCTATCCTTCCAAAACCTATAAGGTTGATACCACAAAAATTGGAAGAAAAAAGAGCAAAAGGGCCTTGTTATATTTGTGATAACAAGTACGCTAAAGGTCATAATTGTGCTGAGAATAAATTATTTTTCATAGATTGTGAAGAGGAGGAAGAAAATGAACAAGAAACAACAAAAGAAGAGGATACACACTAGGAACAATCCTCAAAGAAATAAGAAATGAATCCAACCATATCTTGTAGTGAATTGGCCGGAATTATCACTCCTCAAAATCTCAAGATAGAAGGACATATCAAGAAGAAAAAGGTAATAGTGTTGATTGATCTAGGCAGTACCCATAATTTTATTCATTGTAAGATAGCCAAGGAATTGAAATGATTCCTATATCCAACACCAAAGTGTCAAGTGATGGTTTCAAATGGAGGAACCATAAATTTCTCTGGAAAGTGCCATAATATCAAGCTATCCATGGGAGAATATGTACTAAATAGTCCAATACTTTCCATTCCAATGGGTGGCATTGATGTTGTACTAGGAGTCCAATGGCTACAAACTTTGGGTATGATAACTTTTAATTTTCAAGAACTTTTCTTGAAATTTTTTTCAGAAGGAAAAGAAGTTGAATTAAGGGGTATCATAGGGAAATCGAGAAAGATAATCAGCTCTAATGGCATGACAAAGTTTCTAAATAAAGAACAACGAGGTGTAATTGCACAATTATATTCACTAGAGGTTCCCACATCGAAATCATCTATTTCTCCGGATATCCAAAAAGTCTTGGACAATCATTCCAACGTATTTGAGACTACAAAAGATGTCCAACTTATTCATGATCATCATCATGCTATTCATTTGATTCTAGGAAGTGTTCCTCCAAACATCTGGCCTTACAGATATCTCTACAACCAAAAGAGTGAAATTGAATGTATGGTTGCATAAATGCTAGAGGCTGGTATAATTCAACCTAGTCAAAGTTCTTTCTCTACTCCAGTAGTATTGGTGCATAAGAAGGAGGGATCATGGTGCATGTGTTTAGATTATAGGGAGATCAAAAAGCTCACTATTAAAGATAAATTTCCCATTCCTATAATTGATGAATTATTGGATGAATTGCATGGATCAATTTACTTCACTAAGTTGGATTTTCATTCAGGATATCATAAAATTAGAATGAAGACTGAAGACATTTCGAAAACAACATTTAGAGATCATGAGGGTCATTATGAATTTTTGGTCATGCCTTTTGCCCTTAATAATGCACCTTTTACATTTCAAGGTTTGGTGAATTCCATTTTCAAATCCTTCCTTAGAAAATTTGTGTTAGTATTTTTTGATGATATACTAATATACAACAAGTTTTCGAAGCATCATGTTTAACATGTTGACAGGGTGCTCAAACTATTGGAGGAGAAACAATTATATGAAAAAACCTCCAAATGTTTATTTGGAGTACAAGAGGTGGAATATCTTTGTCATGTTGTATCTCATGAAGGTGTTAAGGTAGAGCTTAGGAAAATTAAAGCCATTAAGTAATGGAAAATCCCCACATCCATAAAGCATCTGCTAGGATTTCTCGGGTTGACATGATATTATTGCAAGTTTGTTAACAATTATGAGAGGATAGCAACACCTCTAACAAAATTATTGAAAAAAGGTGCATTTTCGTGGACTCCCAATGTAATGAAGGCCTTTGAACATCTTAAAGAGGCAATGCGCCAAGAATTGGTCTTAGCTATGCCAGACTTCACAAAAACCTTTATTGTGGAATGTGATGCCTCACAAAATGGAATTGCTGTTGTTTTAATGCAAGAAGAAATACCCATTTCTTTCGAAAGTCATCCAATCAAAGGAGAGTACTTACACAAAGCTATTTATGAGAAATAAATGTTGGAAATATTAAATGCAATTAAGAAATGGAAACCTTACCTAATGGGAAGACACTTGAAGGTAAAACCGAATCATTATAGTATTAAATAATTTTTAGAACCAAGATTATCTTCAGAAGGGAAACAAAAATGGGTCAAAAAGTTGTTGGGCTATGACTTTGAAATAATCTACAGAAAAGGAAGCAAAATGTTGTTGCAGATACACTCTCACGAAAAGATGAGGATGTGGAAGCATTTCTTTGCGTGATTTCTATTATCCAACGAGATTGGATAAATGAAGCAAGGGATGAATGGAAGACTAACAAAGAAGTGTGGGCACTCATTCAAAAGTTACAACAAGATCCCAATGCAATTGATACATATAGCTAGAAAAATGATTCGTTATACCTCTGTAAGAATTCCAAACTCAAATAAAAGATTCTTATGGAATTTCACACCTCCCTTAGGAGAGCACTTAGGGTTTTTAAGAAGTTACCACAGGGTTAAGAAGGAATTTTTTCGGGATGGCCTTAAATATGATATTCAAAAATTTGTGGCAGAATGTTTGGTTTTCCAAAAAAATAAAGTTGAAACAATTAAGACCCCAATTCTAACCTTTATCCATCCTAAGTCAATGTTGGGGGCATATTTCAATGGATTTTATCACAGGTTTTCCCAACTCTGAAGGAAAGAGTGTCATCATGGTGGTAGTTGATAGACTTACCAAGTATGCACACTTTTGTGAATTATCTCATCCATTTAAAGCCAATAAAATTGCTACTAGATTTATGGAAACAATTCAAAAGCTACATGGAAACCTAGAGACTATTGTAAGTGACAAAGATCCCATTTTCACTGGAACTTTTTGGACATAATTATTTTTTTGTCTTGGTATTCAATTAGTTCATAACTCATCTTATCATTCTCAATCTGGTGGTAAAATTGATATAGTAAATAAATGTTTTGAAAAATACCTTCATTTCTTTGTATCTGATAAACAGACACAATGGGTCAAATGGTTTCCTTTGGCTGAATGGTGGTATAACACTTCCTTCCATACTGCAACAAAAATGACCCCATTTGTGACACTTTATGGATATCATCCACCATCCATCACATCATATTTAATAGAAAATTCTAAGGTTCAAGTAGTGGAAGATCACATCGAGCATCAAAAACAAGTTGTCCAACTCTTAAAGGATAAGCTCACTTTGGCACAGAATAGAATGAAACATCAAGCATATCAACATCACAGTGAAAGAAGATTTGATGTAGGTGACTGGGTATTTATACAGATAAAACCACATAAACAAATGTCCCTCAAGCTGGCTAAGAAGGATAATAAATTATCACCAATGTATTATGGTTTATACAAGTTGTTGCAAAGGATTGTTACTATGGCCTACAAATTGGAGCTTCCTACAGCTTCCCGAGTGCACCCAATTTTCCATGTTTCATGATTAAAGAAGGTTACAGGCGACAAAATCCTAGTTTAAACAATATTTCTAGAACTTGATGAGGAAAGAAAAATCATATTGGAACCTGAAGCAGTCATAGAAACAGGAACTCGAAAAATATGAAATCGATCAATTTCATAGGATCTCATCAAGTGGAAGAACTTACCCGCTGAAGATTCCACATGGGAGGATTGAGAATTTTATACAAAAGCATATATAACTACTCAAGCATTGAGGACAACAATTTTCTTAAGGAGAGGAGCATGTTAGGTCCCTATAATACTAGTGTCTTCCCTTATTAGTATTGTCATCGTAGCCCTTATTGTTATTGTTATGCCCATGTTGTCCCCATATTGTTATTATTGTGCCCCATAGAAGCTCACTATTGTTATTGTTGTGCCCTTACATTATTATTATTATTATGATGTTGACTCTGATTATATTGTGACCCCTTAGACTCCTATATATAGAAAGAAGGTCTTGTCATTTGTATCATCCAAGAATTATTCATTTGTGTAATGTAAATTTCCCCCTTGAAGAGGCTGACTTTGAAGTCGTTGATCTGTCTTTTCATCTATTTTGTGAGCTGGTTGCATAACAATGAAAGAACCATGGCGGAGAAGAATACAACATTGAAGGGTTAGTTCTATATGAATTATAATAAAATGGTTGATCATGAATCACAACTTGATGTTTTGGCTGTCTTGGATGCTTCTAAGAGATGAGACAAATTTAGTTGGTTGTTTGTATTCTTGAGACAAATTTTAATTTAGAAAAGGATAGACACTTTCATGTATCATGTTCCTCACTACATATTTTAGAGGCATCAATGTGATCTAATGGGAATTCCTTCAATGGGTGATTTCCTTTACACTTTGGACAAAAGATTTCCAAAGCTAAGTCTACTTATCCCTTCTTCTTTTTCATGTGTAATGTGTCCAATTGGGAATTTAATGAACTAAATATATGTATTTTAAAATATTCTATAATATTTCCAATCTCATACTAGTGATTCCATTACCAAATAAATTTCAAACTCTTCTTAATATGTCTTTGGGTCCTTTTCCAATATTTGAAGCACCTCTAGAATATCTTCAATATAACTCAATGATGTCACTAGAAGAATTTTGGGAGACATCTTCTCCATCCATCAAGTTTAGAAGCTCAATATAGTCATCATGGATTCCTTGTAGCAATAATACAAGAAATGTATTAGGAGCCAAGCCTCCCTGTCTTACACATTGTAAATTGTAGTTGAAACTTTCAATGTAGTCTTCAAGGCTATTATCTTCATTTTGTGTCATCGTGAATATTTCCTCTCTCCATTATTTGAGTTTATAATAGTCTTCATACTTCTCCAAGAATTTCTGCTTCATATGTGCCCAAGTGGAGATGTTATTACTGTTGAGCCTCATGAACTAGCATAGTGTAACATCTTGAGTGTCTCATGAAAGAGTCTCAATTTCTAGGTATGCAATATGTAGTGATAAATTCTGTAGAGAACATAAAATTCAAAGAGGAATATGCTAAAATGATCTTTTGATAAGCCATGAAATTTAGGTAGGACTGGGTCTAGAATATTCTTCATCTCGATCTCTTCACCCGACTCTAGAATAGGGAATCCAATGGTGGATGTGTCTTCCTTGACAATTGTGTGCCATAGTTTCTTAAGAAATGTATTTCTATTTTGAAGATGCTTTGAGAGAGTTTGAAAAATTCAGTGTTTTGGAGTGGGATTTCTTGTTTATTAGACCTTTAGGGAAAAATATTTCTATTAGTGCAAATTACAAATATTGTAAAATTCCAAGTTCATCAATAAAGGATTCAAGTTTCTTCTTGATAAGGGAGCGTGCTGCTAGAATTAAATAATTCAATTGACTATGTCCCTTTTCCTCTTGAGAATGTCCGAAACTATTAGTCTTGTGGGGATTCTTCATGGAGATAACAAATCTACCTTGGTAGTTTGTAGCTATGTGCATGGAAAATTAAAAGGCGAGTCTTTCTAAAATAATCTATTGTAAAGAAAAAATTGAATGAAATACATAACATCAATTAATCAAAGGAAATATACTGACTAAAACAAACAACAAAATAATGATAGCACTATTGGAAATTCCCCAACAATGAGGCCAAAAATTACGTGTTTTAATTACCTCTTAATTATTTAGCAAATAAATGATAAACTATGCATTTAGTTACTAATATGATATTTAGATGGAAGTTACAAACTATTGTGCATTGTATATGCGAAAGAAACTCTGTTAAGTGTCAATGATGTTGTATTATCATAGATGATTTTTTTAGAGAAATATATTAATGTATTTTACAAGTTAGTGAGAGAAGCAAACCACCTACAATAATTTAAAGGCTAGACTTGAATAATTGAAATAGCATACTTTCACGTAGTGTGCTTAGGAAGCTTAACTTTGTAACCCCCAACACAAGAAGAATAACTAATCTACTTTTGCAAAAATGTACATTGAGCACTTCTTCCTTGTAGGATTATCAAACTTAATTCTATAACACCCAACATAGGTAGAATAATCCACATAGCTAGAAATTGAATCACACAAGTAGAAATTAATCATAGAGGCAACAAAGTGGTGACCTATTCAAGGTTTTTAGTTATCCTAATCCCCGGAACAAAGATGCATATGAAATGGAAAAATATTGATAAATTATAATATAATTTATCCAACCCAACAATATATATTAAATAAAACACTTTAAATATGGAAAACAGAGTAAGTGAAACATAATCCTCATAAATATATTAATTTTCATATTTAGATTTATGAGTTGAAATAGTATTAAGAAACAAAGTTATTTATCAAATTAGTGAGTTGTAGTTGCATAAGGATATAGAGGTATTAGATTAGTGAGTTACAACGATATAAAGAAACATTGTAATTTATCATATTGGTGAGTTGCTTTAGTTTAAAGAAATAGAGTAATTTATCAAATTAGCAAGTTGTAGTATAAAGAAACAAAAAAATTACTAAGGTACAAAAATATAAATGAAACTATAAACTAATCTATATGGTTACATGTAGCACATGGCTAAGGAGGGGTGCTACCTCCTTAGGCAAGGAGCTATTTATAAAATAACTAGAATGACTAAGTTACCAACACATCATTCGCATAGAGAAAAATAAGTAATGGAACAAAACCAAAAATTTTATATTAGCAGAAATTTAGAATGCAAATTACAATTAATTCATCCTCTACCCAAACTTGAGTAGAATTGAAAGGTGTATTTATATACTATATTGTAGTCTTAATTTGATTAAGAGATCCTAGGACAATGATGAGAATATTTATATTCCTTCTTGATTACAAATTTTTGACCATGAAGTGGAAAACACTAGACAAACACTAACTCATTCAATTGTTGTGACAAGTGGTAGCTGGGTCGAACATTTGTTTTGGTTAGATTTTCCTTGCTGGGAAGCTAACTACCCCTTGTCACTTTCTTCATTAGGTGTTCAAATGGTATACCTGTAAAATCTGTAATTGACAACTACGTAACTAGAGGGTTGTTAGAGGTGAATTATACCAACTGTCCCTAAGTTGCAATAATTATCCTCAAGAATCAACTACCGTGGTATTACAACATCAGACATAGGCATGTTGTAGTAATGATTCTACAACACTGGCTTTGCTGTGTTATAACAATAGAGTTGCAACACTACACTTCATCATATTGCAGTAGTGGAGTTGTACCAATATGCTCTATTGTATTTTAGCAGTATGTTGTAGCAACAAGAGTTGTAACACTTTCCCTTTAGTTGTGTTGTAGTAGTGGGAGTTGCAACACTTTCTCTTTAGTAGTGTTGTAGTAGTGGGAATTGCAACACTTCACCCTATCTATGTTGTAGTGATGAGGTACATGGGGTGTTGCAATGATATAGGTGTGTTGTTGCAACAACTATCCTTTACTGCTATTTCAAGAGTACCTACTTGAAATTTCATGAAATGATTCTCATGGATTCTCAGAGGTTAGAATGAGAAAGTAAATTCCTTCGTAAATACATCAAAATGAACATTAAAGTGACATAATTGAAATATAAGTGTACCTTCATAAAAAATGAATTAGTATGGGAAAAATAGGTGATGGGGAGGTACGAAATGGAGAAAGGTACTAAAAAGGGCGTTGAACAGGTGAAAGTTACTAAAAAGGGTGTTGAATAGGTGAAAAAAGGATGCTAATTTGGGTATCCCTCCATAGGATTAAATAAAAGTAAGTGTAGTTAAAAATTACTTAGAAGTAATACAGTAAACCTCACATGCAATAACTACCCATGCAACCTCCAAAAAATAAGATTGAGAATTAGGTACGTAGGTGAATGGATAGGGTGGTTAGGTAGGTTATCTCTAAAAGTAAGGGAGGAAATTCATATTGGACCTTAGGGATGAGGAAACTCACAATAATGGAGTGGAAATAGACATGTTGTATCCCAATTAGATTTGATCCACCACTACATGTCATATTATATGTCATCCTCTACTAAAACTAGGTGATGACCCCAAATGGTAGGGGCGGTCTAATAGTGAATGAAAAGTGGTCATATGTGCCCATAATGATTTATGTAAGAGATTTAAATGATGGAATAAGATAGGTGTTGATGAAGTCTTGATGAAATCCTACCCCGTGAAGCAACAACTTTTATCCATGTTTGGTAATCCTGTACAAAAACTATGTAAAATAATAAATGAGTCCCAAAAAATTATGTCCATGTTAGGTACTCATGAAAAAACTTGCACAACATCGAGCTTTCCTTCAATATTTTCCATGGCTTGACTAAGGGATCTTGACCATGCCTTAATAAATTCATCAAACGAATATCTTTATGACCCTCATAAGAGGAAGGCTCGACTCGACCGTAATTTCCTGAGCTGGTTATTTTGACCATGGCTCTATCTTAGAGGTCCTCCAAACCTCTGGATCGATGTTAGTACACAATGATGACATCAATGGATTATTAAGGTGTCATATAGTCCTACCCTTCTTGATCTTTAGCCAATCCAACTCCAAGGGATTATTGGCCCTTTTGCATTCCCTGTTCTCAGAAAAGGAATCTCATGCATGCTGGCATAAGTGTTCCTGCACCCTTACCTACCATTAGCTACGTGTGAACTCTCGAAAGGTCTCCACCTCACTTGTCACACGCCAAACGTTTCAGGCTTCAAAGCAGGACTATAAGCAACTCCATGGAAATATGAAGGTACTTTCAGGGCTGAGATAATTACACCTTACTGCAAGCAAGAGATATCTAAGCTACTTGTAATGCGAGGTTGGCAAAGCCTACCTACATGGGTTTTGACTATTCCTACACCTAAAGGGAGGATAACCCTTCCAATGTTGACTCAACACCTTTTGCACAGGTTCAAGGGCTTATAGCCTGGTGAAGAAAAATTCCATGTATATGTATATACCCTACCAAGAAGGTGATCTCTTATGTACTTATTTTATGTTAATAAAAAGGGTCTATGTACCAAATGTTCACAGTTTTTATTCTGGGTTCTTATGGATCCTTCCGCTTCCTATGGTGTTTCATGACATCTTTTTATTTCTTACATATGCAATGTTAATCAATATGAATGAGAATTTACCCCAAGAAAAGATTTTGGTTTAGGAACATGACTCAAGTTAGTTGATTATATGCAACATTACACATTCTCCCAAAGATTATATGTTATGAATTGCAATAATGAGCATTTAACACAACACTTCATTCCATTGCATATGCATACACTAGTTCAACTTATTTATCAACACTCTTCATTTCAGAGGTGTTGTATATGTGTTTATGTATGAATTTGTTTAGGATAACTATAAAGATATCTTTGCATAGAGAGGAATCCACATGCTCATCACATTAACAATGTTGTTACTATGCAAAAATAATCCAAACCATTTGAACGAGAAATGCATCATAAGTTCATTACTATTTAAGCAAGACAAAGAGGTACTTATCTTTAAAGTTTCATGGAAACTGGGTCTGGTAGAAAGACTCTCCACTTAGCCATAGATAGTTGTTGCCACACTTACTTTCAATTGTCACCCCTGAACCAGATTCCAGATTCTAAGGGGGTTGCTTGCTTAAGGGGTTAGAACACCAGTTGCCAACAGAAACAGGGAATCCAAAGGGCCTCTTCCTCAATCCCACTAGTTGGCACTACCAGCTTCTAATCATAGGGAATCCACAAGTTCTTTCCTCACTCCAAGTGCATACATAGTGATTCACTCTCTTTTAGGGATTCCAGGATCCAATGTAATAGTAATATAGTAACCAAGGTATTTAATCAAGTCTTATTTTGATGCTACTATAAGATTAGCCTCTTCCCAAGCTATCTAGGCTTCCAAAGCCTATTATCTAAACCCATAGCTTCTAGGGGACCCAAGTTGTTACAGGGCTCTGTAGATTAGATCCTATTATCACCTAGATTTGCCTCAGGTTGAAGAAGGCAAGCTTCCAGGGTAACCACAACCCACTTAACCTCGTAGCTAGCCCTACAAGGTTGGGAGAGGGCTCACTCCTTTAGAATCTTAGTCAAGGTGACTAGATTAGATAGGGATTTTAGGCTAGGTATAGTAGCTCAAAAGGTTTTGATTAAATTTGTTGGTGTTTGCTGGATCAAATGGAGTTGGGCAGTTTAGGTCTAGGAATTTAGGTCAGAATGCAGGGTGTTCTATGGGGCAAGGTAGGTATAGGCTTTAGCAGTTGAAATTAAGTGAGATGAGGTGTCTAAGACTGGTGAGGATCTAAGGAGGGCATGTGGCAATCATGGATCCTTCTCAAACAGAAGAAAACATAGAATACTGAATGATTTCCCAAGGTAGAGCATTGCAAACAATGGATTCTACCTATCTATCTTGATATCATTCAATTAGAAGTAGTGAAATAAATAATGGCATACAAAAAATATGTAAACAACTGATAGCAAAAGAAGAAACTATGCTAAAACACCATACCACATGGATCGCATAAAAATAGCTGCAATTCCTATTAATTTCCTTGCCAAACTACTTACAATGGTGTACAATCAAGCTCAGAGCATCCAGCCGAGTCCAACCCCACCAAATGACCAAGAAAACACATAATATAGACATCTAAACTACTCATCTTGACCTTCAGGGGTCGAATCCATCAAAAGAAGGGTTGCTTCAACCATTTCCGAACAAAGAACTGGAATATAGGCAGTTAAACAACTTGCCTCTAAAAGAGGGGAAACTGATTCATTTGCCTCCAAACAACCTCTAACTAATGAATATACCATCTATCACTATTTTACCATTACATTTACATGCCATGTCATCAATTACATTAGTGAAATCATCCATGAGGAGAGAGAAATCAAATTCGCAGTCAAAACAGGCGAATTTTAGTTCCGTGAGCAAAATGGACCTAAGCGTAGTGCCACTTTCCACCTAATTTTGGAGGCCTTCTCCTTAGCCAGATAGCTCATTTTAAAGGTATTCAAGTCTAGCTTTTGGAACACCTGGAATTTTTGAATTCGAAGGTCATTTTGCCCCTCACAACTTGAATCTCCCAAGATTGCTTATGTGTATCCAAAAAGAGGCAAAAAGGTCATTTGTTGGTAATTTTTGGACCTTTTGGTGAGCTATAACTGCTCCAAATCTTCTAAAAATTTCTAGGGTGCATTCTAAATCCAAAAATGTCAAATTCTTCTCCAATGGATGCACCAGGAAAAAGCGCAGCGCTGGTGGTGCTATGCTTCTGGACAAATTTTCTGTGTTGTGAATTTCAAAATTTCAAAAATACAAAAACTTCTCTAAATTTGCCCAAATTTGGCATGGAGCACAGCGCCAAAGAGGCTTTATCCAAAATTTTGATTCTATCTTGCTCTTTCTTTCCCTCTAAGGCTCTCCTCAACCTAGCTTTCATCCTCTTATTTCTCATGTCACAAATTTTGTTCCGGGTTCTGTAGTGATAGGCCATGTGTCTTATCATTTGGTTATCTCTATTGGCCCTCTGAAATAATAGATGGTGATATTGTGAAAGTTACTCTAGCCAGTGTCACTTCATGGTTATCCAAGTGAGCTAACAAAATTCTAGCAAGCTCATGATGAAACTGGACCCTCTCCACTAGTTCACAAAATTCAAAACATCCATGGTGTCTGAAACAAAAGACTACAAGTGGGTAAGCTTGCAATTATCTTAAACTGGTGGGCTCTTCTCTTATGATTTTTCCTCTGTTGTGAGGCTTTCTCTACCTATGTCTCTCTACAAAACTATCACTGGCTGTCTCTTCATCATACTCAAAATCACTTCCTCTGTCCATGTTTTAGTTAACTCTCTTAGTTTCCACAGTTTTGACAATGTATGGGATGAATGGTATGTGCAATGGCTTGTAGGAATGGGTGTGAGTGAAGCTATGGGCAAAACATAAGAAGGAGGGGGTTTAGGGAGTGATAAACGAGTGCTAGAATGTGATAATAGTGGTGGGGATAAGGGTTTAGTTATGAGGTGAGTGGTGGGAAAAACCAAAGAACTAGGGTTTTATAATGAAAATTAGGGTTTTATATAGAGAGTGGAAACTTATGAAAATATTTACATATGAAAACTAGATTGCAAGGAGAGGAATAATACTTACTGGCCAAATGTGGAATTGGAGGAGATTTGACATAAATTTAAAGTTTGGGAGCATTTTTTTTGGTTGTCTGGCCTAAGCGTAGCACCACAACCTAGGAACATAGTGCCACCCTCTAAGTGTAGCACCCATTTAAAAATACACTGGCAAAAAACTCCCTAAGCACAACACCTTTCCCTAAGCACAACGCCTCCTTCCCTAAGCGCAATGCCACTTCAAGATGACTTTGGACTACCTTCTCGATGTCCAAATTGGGCGTGGGATAGCTCGTTGGAAATCTTGTCGAGTCTAATTTCCAGAACATCTTGAATTTTTCATTTCGGAGTTCGTTTTCCTTGTCAAAAGTCCAATCTCGCAAGACTGGTCAAAATATGCAAAATGCGACTGCCAAAATGCAAAGTGTTGTTTCTGTCAATGTTTGGAGGTATTCCTGAACTCCAAATTGAGCTCATGATAGCTCATTGCGAAGATATTTGTGTCTAGTTATCATTTGACTCATCGAGCAAGTCATTTTGTCACCTTAGCTAGGAGAAATTTTGATTTCCCCGAGGTCACTCCAGAAATGCATCAACCCTCTTATAGCAACTATATTTCTGACATTTCTCTAAAACCATGATAACTGTGTACAAACTAAAGGATTTTTTTATTCTTGGATCTATGATGAAAAAATACCTCTCTCACGTTTTTCAAATTTATCTTTTCTTTCTTAGAAACACAGTTTGAAGAAAAACTGTCCCTTATGTGTGGTGAGTGGCTTGTTCCTTGGGATGATTCCTTGACAAATGATGGAGACTTGATGTTTGATGATATGAGATGGCCTCATACCTTTCAATATCTCCCATTCCTCCTCTTCTTAGATATCTCTACTTAGCCAACCCTAGCTCAGTGGGAGAGGAATTTAGGGTTTTAGTGCTTGTTTCTCTTTTGCTTTTACAGTTGAATTGGTGCTCAAGATGACTTGATTTTTGCAGTGGTAGGTGCTTGGAAACATCACAAGATGTTTAGGAGCAGCTGGGAACCAATATTACATATGGAAACATAAAATTACATAAGAAATGAAGATAAAAACAAAATACTTTGTTTTCACCTTAAAACAAGTTTTGAGGTGAGAACTAAATTAGGCTTTCAAAATGACAAATTATGGCTTTACCAATCATTATTGGCCTCCTCATGTCCTTGCTGATCATTATTGGCATGTAATTATTGGATTTGACCATGGTGGGATCCTAAAACCTAATGAGACCAAACCCTAAGACCTAATGAAATGATTTACAAAGTTAACATGAGCCATGACTGGAATATGTGAAAGAGGATCAACAAGTACAGATCATGAGGGAAAATTTTTAAGAAAATCCTACCATTGATGAATCCATGACCTAATGGAGTGCTAACTCATCAGTATGGGACTCCTACTATGAAATTCAAAAGAGCATATTTTGATCATTGATGGTAGTGTGAAGACACTGACACTAACAGATCCTAAACCATAACCTCCAAGAACCTGTTGTAGTCGCTGCAACAACCCCTCCAAAATTTCCAATTCTCCAAAATTTAGGAGCCCCTTTAAATTTTCAAGAGTTTCCTCCCATCCTTAGAGTCTATTCAGGAGCTTGGAAAGCCAAAAATGTCTCAAGAACCTAAGTCTCTTCCTCACTAGCCATGCTAAGTCCTTAATCAGGTCTAAGTCATCCAGTCGAAGCACCATGATGCAAACTTTTCTTCACCTGTGACTTGTGTGACCCATGTGACCTTTCCAGACAGTGAAGTCACATAGGTCACATGAGTCAACCTATAGAAATTCACGACCGACGTGACCTATGTGACCAGACGATTAAGAAGTTGTAGGATCACATAGGTCGCAAAGGCCTAATCACCCAAACCTACAACCTACGCGACCCATGCAACCTAGCGACCTTTGGGTCACAAAGTTTCGTAGGTCCAATAGGTCACGCACTCCCCCAACTCAGGCCTTGCGACCTATGCGGCCCTCACATGTGTGAAGAAAATTATATATAGCGGCCTTGGCTCGCTCATTTGTAATGTTTCTTTGGTTGCACTAAAGGCATGGAGGTTCTGGGACTGGGTGACGTGTGAGACTTCTCTAGGTAGGAGACATTTTCACTTCCCCAACATTGTCAAAGTCTCATCCTCGCCAGCCCCGACCCTGAAAATTCCAAGCCTAGGGGGTTTTATCCATAATTTAACCCCATTTCCACCATAATTCTTGGCTAAATGCCTCTATAGCCTTGTCAACCTCCATCACTTTTCCTCTCGCCCATTTTTGGCCCTACGCTAACCTTTTGCCCCCAAAAACCGAGGCTTTTGACACTGAGAATCTCTAGTGAGCCCTCTCAAGCCATATCCATCACCTCGACTCACCCAAAATATACGTCGCGTGACCTAAGGCTGCAATAGTAAAATTTACGTGACTTGTGTGACCGGTGACCCTTGTAACCTTAATACCTGTGACCTCGTGACTTGTGACCTCTTCAACACCCACAACTTGTGACTTTTGTGACTTTTCACCCTAAGGATTAACCTACCCAATCGATAAGTCACAACCTACTCCGTGCGACCCTTGAGACCTGCCCCGCTGCAACTTGCCAAAAACCCTCTCCCAACCTCTGAAAGTTGCTTTTTGTTTTAGCACTCTCTTTTATTCTCATGTCGTCTTTCTCATCGTGGGATTGTTTATTCAATATGCCAGGTGACGTGGATCTTGATTGCATCTCTGTTTCCTCTTTTGAAGATGATATGGCATCTCCTACTATGAAGGTTGCTTGTAAGAGCTCTGGGAGAAGTTCATAAGAGCTCTATCAACATGAGGAACTCCTGATCTATGGAGATATGACCTGTAAAATTAATAAAATCATGAGGCTTTCCTAGTATAACATTTATGGGGAGTTCGCCAAGCTAGACATACCAGTGACCCAAGAGGACTTGCATGTGTACATGAATGTCAAGAGGTCCAAGCTCCACATGATAACATCACACCCTCTAGTTTTCCCTTGTGCTAAAACCATTGATTGGATCATTCAAATCAAAATCATGGATTCATGGAGAGTAAGGGACCATTCTAGTGCACCCTTAGTATCAATCTCTTCTACAAACATTTCTACTTACTATAGGCTCCCTAAGAAAAAAGAAACTTTCAACACTCGGTGGCTCTCGAGCTTCATCACTGCTACTAAAGACATCCTTAGGGAATGGTGGCAAGACCCGTCGAAGTTTCAGGTTAGGACATATCAGGTGTACAAAATAGATAGGTTGAGGAAGGTTTATCAACTTATCACCACCACGATGAACCTCTTGTATGGGAAAGCAGATTGTGATGTGTTCCATGGTACATGGGTCCTTATAATGTATGATATCACCACCCGTGGAACAATTTTCAACTAACCCACCATTCTCGTGTTGGCCCTGAGGACGAACATCATCGCAACAAAGAAGCCAGAGCCAGATCATCCACCAAAATTCTATATGGCCTCATACCTTCTAGACATAGTTTATGTAAGGTGCTAGTTCGACAACTTGAGCTACAATTGGGATAGATCTACATCTAGTCCAGTGCACCATTATTACAAGATTTCTTGGCACACTGCCTATAAGGGTATGATTGATGTCATTTTTGAGTCTTTTATTGCCCCAATATACCATCGATTGTTCGAAGAAGAGTCACCTTGTATGTTGAATAGGGACATGGAAACCATTATCAAGGTGGCACATTGGTTCCTGATCCAGGAGGGTACATTTATCAACGTTTTCGGTTCCTATAAGGCCCCCACATGATCTTCCCAGGTTCACCATAGATAAAGTGCTATTGAAAGAAGTGTGTTACTAGATGATGCAGGTTTTCTCAAAAGTACTAAGAAAATGGAAGAAGAAACCATGGCCATCTTTCCCTATCTTTATCGGAGCCTATGTAGTAGAAAATTCAAGAAAGTAGAGGGAGAGGTTGAAGCTTTAAAGGGGAGTCACTTTGTAACATTGAACTATTGCACATACGACCCCGAGAAGATTCTAGTTTCTCACTGCAAGAGAGCTAATTTTCACTGGTCGTATTCACATTTCAGACAAGATCATGAAGACAGAGTCAAGAACTGGTATAATGCCACTAGGGAACTCAACCCCACTAAGAAAAAAGTGAGATACGAGGAGCTCCTCAAACACTTCCAGGAGAATGTTAGTTTGTGAGAGAGATCATCCACCTTGAAGAAGAAGTAGTATGATAAATAGAAGGCCACCGAGAAACTCAAGAAGAAAAAGGAGAAGAGGCATAGGATATCCCAAGTAACCCATAAAAGGGGGAAGATGATGAAACGTTGGAACAAAGGAACACATCCCTCAAAAATAAGAAACAAGAGCTCAAGAGGAAAAGGGAAGAAGAACTCAAGAAATCACAAGAGCTGGGTGACCAGGGCCAACTTGAAAATAAGAGGTGACAAGAAGAGGAAGAAAGGAAGAAGAAACTATAGTAAAAACAAAAGGAAGAACAAAGAGCCAACAAAAAGGTAGAAAAGAAGAGGAAACTGGAGGAAAAGTAGTGGGAAGAGAAGATAGCTAGGGAATAAAAAGAGAAGAGGAAATGAGAACAATAACTCAAGGAACAAGAAGAAAAACTCAAGAAGACCGAGGAGCTAAAGAAGAAACAAGCACAAGTTGAGCAAGAGAAGAAGTGGTTAGAGGAAGAAGAATAGAGGAAAAGAGAAGAAGAGGAAAGGAGAAAGATGAAATAGGGAGAAACTAGTAAGACAACTAAGCGAGACATAGAATAGGATGAACTAGCTCCATTAGATGTTCCTCCTTCTACCCCCCTCAACAGAGGACATATTACCTTGCAAGAGCTATGCTTCCCTCAAGAAGAAGAAGAAGAGGTACTGGACCTCACCAAGCTCACCTTTGACCAAGTTAGCCTCAAAATTAGGCAAGAGAGGAGGAAATGTGATGCTAGAAACCCTGCATTAATCCTGAAATAATCACGTCAGCTAGAACTAGATTTCTGACTACAACTGAACATAATGTGGCTAGTATGAGCAAAAAAATAACGAAGCTCCATAAAAAGCTTTACGCATTGGAGAAAAAGAACACTAAAGCAGAGCAAGAGAGAAAGAGAGTAGAGGAAGATAATGTAGCCCTCTGCTTAGTACATTCCAGTACAACAAAACTCCAGGCAACAATCAAAGATGAGTCCAAGACGCTCAGTGAAACCATGGATATGGTGTATTAAGAGATTTAAAAACTATATCACACGGTGGCACCGATCTTGGCCATACAAACCCATAAAAAAGAGAGGACTGCTATGCTAATGGAAGACATTACCACCCTAGACAGTATACACGAGTGGTCTGTTAAATATCTGGGGGCATCGGAGGTAGTCCCGAAGAAGGATTAGATTACCATGCAAAATGCCAAGGTCCAGATACTCATCAAGATCCAGTCAAAGGAAAAGCTAGCCAAAGAGGTAGATAGGGTGTTGGCTTCATATAGACACATTTTCAGTGGTCTGGAATCAATGATCGAGGTCCATGGAGTTGCATCCATCGGAGAAGTTGGGCATGTGAGGAAGCAAGAGGATATCTCACCGGAAGTTTAGGCATTCGTCGAGACATATAGATAGGTCGCCCATGTAGATGATCTTCCTATTACAAAGGAGAATATCACATGCTATGTGGTGGAACCAATGAGAACGTATAGAAAACTAGTAACCTTGGGCAATTGGGTGAATGCCAAAAGAACCACTCTCATACTGGATGCCCATGAATGTCTGCATAGACACGATGAAGAAGAACCAAAAATTACCCCCATTATAGTTGAATACAAGTCGTGGTGCACTTATTTAATGGAGCAACTCCACCTAAACATTCCTGAATTTTCTATTGTGAAGTTGATAGGCTAGATTGTTGGCTTATTTTGTGATTCTAGAAAATTAGGATAGGATAGGGAAATTTTGGAATGTAAAGAGTCATAAAGAAGTATAAAGGTCACCAGGTAGTTGAAAGTTCATGAGGAAAGCAAAAGGTCAGGGGTAGACCAAGGATCACCCTCATTTTATAAATACACTCTCATGACATATTTTACTAGACTTTTATCCAAGGACTTATTTTGGGACAATATTGTTTTGAGAGAACTTATGCTCTTCTGATGTATGCGAGTAATTGTTATTTTCCACTATTGGATTACACAAACCTTTTATCCTGTGGTGCCATGAGTATTATTTACTTGATTGATTAGATGTTCCTGAGAGTTTTTTGATACATAGTCTATTCTTGTGTTGTCTTGTGTCAGAAACTTTGTTTTTCTATGCACGGATGGTATATGACTTGCTAACTCTATGCTTCTGTTGGTGAATTTCTTCATTGATATTTTCGTAATCTTTCTATAAAATATGTACTCACTTATTCTTATATATGCTTTATTATTGTCAACTATTTTATAGTTGTTGAGCACTTTCTTATATATATATGAATCATATCTGAAGTCTGCTAATAATTCCTTTACGTAAGGTTTATTTTATTTATAATATTTCTATTCAGGGTGTTCATGATCTAAACCTTTTATCAATTATTTGCTTGTATTTATTGAAGTTCATGTGTTCAATTGAGTTTGTATCCCACCTCTATATGAAGCGAGGTCAACTCACCTGAGTGGCAATTAGGCCTACATACCAGATGTCATCCCTATATCAAACAATGCACGGTCTAGTTGGGATCATACACTGGGGAGATCCCCTTTACTATTGGTGGAGCATTTCGGCCCGTCAACATATTTGGTGCTAGAAGGAGGCCTGATGGCAAATATCAATACATGCACTCACACCAAAATTTCACATCAAGATAGTAACCAATCCCATCCCCCCCCACACCCCTCCTAAAATACTGTACCAACCCTCGTTTGGTCCACATTTCTTGAAGCCCAAGAAAGGGATTTCCCAGCCTCCCCCACTTGAATATGTACTGGAAGGACATGAACTTACTCTCTTTGAAGTCACCAATGAGAAGTTGAGCACCATGCACCCTATTACTTGTCATTTCGCCAGTGCTTTAAAGTGCATTCTTGCCACTAACTCCCTATCCAATCCGCACAAATCCACACCTAATCACATGTGTCATGATGTCTTGGCTAATTCCATATCACAGTTAATCAGGTTAGTGCTCGATGACTATGCGGATGTCGTTAAAAGGCTCTCCATCAAGGGGTTAGACATTCCCCCGACATCTGAAGGAGAAGATCCTAGGAGTACAATCATTGGGGGAAACAGTCAACCATGACGGGGAGGAACATTGGGAAACAATAAACTGCCCCCAGAAAATACCACTATGAACAACCAACCTCTGAGAGAGAATATTGAAGGGCCCTTGGGGCAAGGGACCCATGATAATCTTAGGGAGCACATTAACTTCTAAAATAATGAGTGGCTTCTAAGATTCCTTGGGAACCTAAGGAACTTCAAGAATGTGAGAAACACTTGGGACCTAGGACACTTTAGAGTTCCCTGGGGAAATGGCAAGCACCATATCCACAATAGCTGGGGATCGGGCGCGGAGAGTAAGTTTAGAGGGGAATCCCAATAACCCCCTTTCTCCTCCCCCACTGAGAGGCAAACGCCATCAGCCTTTGGCATGGATGGCTCAATCTCCATTAGGATTCTGAGGCCAACTCCACAACTTGCCTTGCCATATCAAGAAACAACTCCCGAAATTCGACCGCGAGAAGGGAACCTCAACTGACGATCACATCAGCGATTTCTACTTAGCCTTGCAGATGATGAGAGTGCAACATGATGACATGGCTTGTCACCTATTCCCTCACACTTCTGAAAATAATTTTTCTACATAGTATGGATCTATGCTTATAGCTTTGATTCAAAGAAGGGAAGAATTCTTGAAAACCTTCCTTGATAAGTTTTCGGAAGATAATACGTCTTCTATGCTCCTAATTGAGCTAGGTACATTAAAGTGCCATAAGAAGGAGAAGGTGAAATATTTCAACCAACAATTCACAACCATTTTGAATAAGTTCCCGAAGAATGTGGCTCTTGATGTTTCCATCACCACCGATTATTACACTAGATCCCTTCTGCAAGACATTAGTGTGTTCGTTAAATGGTAGGCTAAACCCACCTTAGTAGAGAACTTTGCAACAACTCTAGAAGTGGATAAATATTTTTTGTTGATAGGTGCCCTCGAGCATGATTTGCGAGATGAGACTAAACCATCTGCTAAGAAAAATCAAACTTTAACCGGTAAGCCCATCGATAAAGAAAAAGATTCCTTTGATTTTTAAGGGTTAGCCAAATCTTTAAAGCAGTTGAAAAATAAGGTTTCTGAATTGAGAAGGAAGACTAGTGATTCCTCCTTAGGAGGGAAACCTCCAAAACCTTTCTTTCAAAAGACCAACAATCCACTTGCTAAATCACCTCAGGGATCCAATACGAATTTTAATATGGAAGAATTATGAAAGGACAATTTCTACACTTTTCATGAGGCATCTCATTCCGAAAAGATCTACCCTCAGTGGATCCAAAACATGACCATCATAGTAACCCAATTTTTGGAATATTAGGCCATAGGAGAGGCTAAGAAGGAATCCAATGATCCAAAAGAGGAAACCACGCTCCCTAATGATGATGCTCCTTTCGTTGTGCTAGCTTTTGAATTCATCCATAGAGGAGAGGTTCTGACCATTCAAGAAGCCATTGTAGGAGACACCCCTCCCCAGCAGCCTCCCAAAAGGTACGGCCTCAGGAGTAAGGGGCCTTTGTTTGACTCCACCCTCAAAGAAAACAGAAGGGATTTGTTAAGAAGGATCCTTCCACTCAACAACACCAGCCATCCATCCACCCCTTCCCCTAAGGGGGAACCTAGCCAAAGCCCCAAGGATTCCCTGATGGGTGGTAAAGAAGAAGCCTGCATACCCATAAGCTTGACCAATGGCAGTACAACTATAACCACCTCGTCCCCGCAAACCTCTCTAGAAGACACTTCGTCCATGGACTTGGAGTATAATATCATTAAGGACATGAAGAAGACATGAGCCAACATATCATTGTATGAGCTAGCCAAGTTGACCAACCTTTGTGAGTTGATCATCAAAACTTTCCTTGCCTCTTCCATAGCGTTGAAGCCTTCCTCATCAGCCAAGACTAACTCCTGAGGCTGTGATTGACCTTAAAGCCATTGTAAATGCCACAAACACAAACTCAAGAAGTTCAACTCCCCCTTTTTCTTATGACCTTTGAAATGTTTAACTATAATGTGCACAATTTCCTCATCGACTCTAGTGCATCAACCAACGTCATGTCCTCGATAGTATGAAATAAAATAAACATTCAGTGCGAGAAAATAGACTCGAAGATAATCCAACTGGATAGGTCCCAAGTTTCGACTCTCGAGAAATTGAATAACGTGCTAATCAGGTTGTCCTCCAATTCTTAGGTGCATAAGTACATCAAAATAATTGTGGTTGTCATCCCGGAAGCCTATAGGTTACTCGTTCGTAGGGACTTGTCCTATAAACTCCAAAGCTACTTTTCCACACACTTGTCCCACTTATGGTTACCCTATAAAGGAAAGAATAATCAAATCAGATTCAATCATGAGCCTTGCATGAAACGCACTGTCACAAATGTCGAAGGCTCTAATGAGCCAATCAACCTCGCTCAGGAGGAGCTAAGGGTGTGATTTCTTGAGACATTGATGGGTTGTTACCAATCCAAAACATCGACCATTCCCCCTGGTACCTAGCTAGAAATTCCATCACACACTAAGGCTAATGAGAATGAAATTTGCAATCTAGCTATGTATACCCCATGTTATCCTCCACAATATCTAAAGGCTGAGAAAGGAAATTGAAGGAGGTAACGACAAACCACTTATGGTTTAGAAGCTAGCCCTGTGAAACCAGAGAGGGGTCTCTCTATAAAGTTCACAACCAAATATGATTGGAGTGGGAAAAATATATTAGGCTAGATTTGTTCAGCTCTAGGGTTTTAAAGATTTTAGGGTTTTTCTCGATCAGGAGTGAAATAAGTGTTGGGAACGAGTTCCCCCAAGGATAGTTTTGGGGCTAAAATCCCATGTTTTGGGACAATTTTGTAAAAACGTTGTAAAGTATCCATGTTTTGTGGTTGTGGAGTGTGAAGGTGTCAAGAATCATAAAGGGTTGTCCGCCGTTATTTTGTAAAGTATAAATTCAGCTATAAAGATCCATCCATGGTCCGCAGACCATGGGATTGTATAAAAAGGAGCTCAGTAAGTAAGATCTAAGTAGTTGGTAGCAAAGAATGAAGTAAGGAGTTAAGAATTGGAGTGTTGGTAGAGAATTCTAAGTGTTTCGGGTCTTAGCATAGATAGAGGCTTTGCAGCTAAGTGTACAGAGACCTAGGGTGGAAGTCTGCCACTGAGTGCGTGGAACCCTTGTACTAACTTAAATATACTGTGTATTTAGTTCTTGTTAATGCATCTGATTATCTTGTGTTTTGGGTTTAATTTACAATGTTCATGTGATGCGTGAATATATGTGATTGTGTTGGTTCATTGAACACAAGTACGGATGTCATTTTACGTAGCACTAACTGTGATTGATTAGTAATATAAGTAAAACACTTAAGATAACTTTGGAACCTATGCAATATGTTGTCATAGCTACGCGAAAGTACCTGGATCATGGGGTAGGGTTGTGCGAAGGTCAATCATACAACTTCGCGGAGGTACTAAATGATAGAATAAAGGGTAGATTGATAGAGCCCTAAAGCTTAGTGACCTGAGCAAAAGTAGGGAAAATGGTATAAAACCAACATCGTGATCATCTCAGGGTGCGGGAACATGGTTCCGACATCCCCCCATACTGCTTCGAGTGAGACTTCGGTCTACGCTCCGCAGGCTGATGCCAAAAGGGCTAGTAGTGTAGAGATTTGTTTGGCTAACTAACGCTGAACCTGGGTCAGGCCCCACAAAGCCAACAAATGGTTCTGTTGCTGGGACCAGAATTTGCATGAGAGATGTGTGATGTCATATCATTGGAATCCAACTAGGAAAGAGATTGAAGACTGGTTGGATAGGAATATCCATGAATTCATTGCAAAGGAGAACAAAAATCCATGGATGACAAAGGAACAGTGGTTGGATAGGTACCTGTACACAAAAATCCATGAGATATTTTTCTGTTCCTTTCCAGTCGAGTTATATGAATAGATCGCAAAGCTAGGGGAAAGCCAAGGAAGGTGGAGGCTTGACGGTCCCATTGTCTAGACCTTGGAGCTGGTACAAAGACTGGAAGCCTTTGAGGATAAGATCACCTTACAGCGAGGCAGAGTGACACTTCTTCAAAGGTCCACGAGGTAAGTACTTGAAGTATTTAAATACCTGGATTAAGATGTTATTGTGTGAAAATCGGGTTATGCAACTACCTCGATGTTCAGAGCTATACAAAGTGGAAAGACTTACAAGAACGAAGGAAGAAAGGGTCCTAAATATAGCCCACTGATTTCAACTCCATTGGGTGACGAAGAGGGAGTAGTGCAGGCTTCTTCGTGAAGTGTAGTTCAGTTAATAAAACAGGGATTCTTGCAACTTCCACCTACACCTATACCACCTCCAACTTCACCACTGTCACCTCTGACTTCACCCCACACCAACACCTATTGGCTTATATGGGCCTGACCTAGGTTCGGAAGAGTTATTTAGCCAAACAAATACCGCAGCTACCAGTCCTTTCAGCAACAACCCACGGAGCGTGGACTGAGGTCTCACTCGAGGTAGCAGAGGAGGGTGCTAGAACTAGGTTTCTGCACCCTTGGGATGTCTTGATGTGGTCTAGAGGGTTCATGCATCGTTCTGTGGCTTCGCACCACTCTGCTCCACGTAGATTCGGACCTAGGAAAATCCTAATGCGTTGTTTATAGATTAGATCTACTTTTTATGGTCTTTAAGAAAACATTTAATAGAAAAAACCAGTTCGCTCACCCAGAAATGATATAGATTCACATAGACTCATGCCATAAGTATTCGTGCATAGATCAAATAGTTATATCAACCATAAATTAGCCAGATCCATAATAATTCATATTTAACACAGAATTTCAAAATCAACTTATCTCTATTTACTTTCTTCACCAATACATCCAGATCCACCCTGTGTACTTAGCTACAGGGATCCGTGCACACAGTTGCAAACTCTACTAGGCCTCTGCGCACACAGCTGCAGAGCCTCTATCTATCTACCAGCACCCTTGACTCGGACTTACAGACACTTCAAGGCTTTGTTCCTCAAAAACCCATTACAGTCCAGATCCAAAAGTACATACCAAAAACTGACTTTCTACCCATAGAGCCTCATTCTATTTATACATTCCCATGGTCTATAGACCATGGGAAAGCCGAATTACTTCCTATTCTTCTATATTATTTCTTGGGTGGACAACCCTTTGACTCGATCTATTACATTTCACGCTTCGTATATTTCAGAATTTTTACAATATTTTTATCCTAATTTATAGGCTCTAAGCCCCCAAAACTGTTATGCGAGACCTCCACTACCCAACAAGCCCCCAACACAATCATCGTGACTCATCTTGAGTCATTCGTTGATGCAACGAGATGCATTGCCTAGGCTCCACGGTTCACCTCCCTCGTGAGTGACGTCCTTCATTCTGCTGCTCCCTCTTTGTCTCTTGTAATGCTTCTTCTAGTTCGCGGTTAACACAGAACACCCCCTCATAGGATTTTAGCTCTAGCTGGATTGCCTCATACGGGACCACCTCGTACCAACACAACCAGTTTCTAAGTTCGTATCTTCTCTTCGAACCGTTTGCTACATCTTGTGTTGCAATTTTGTAGGACCAATTCTGTTGTCTGTAAGATCCCAATCTTCAAGATACACCAAAGATGACTTGTTAACTGGAATTCCTCCAATTGGCTCCGTATTCGCAACTTTTCCTTTATCCTTTATGGTTCACCGACCAGCCCATGGGTAAGGCAACGACATCTAAACTAGTTTTGCTTCGTGTCTATAAACTTCTGGCACATCCCCTGCCGTCGATGCTGAACTCTACGTAGTTCCCTTAGCTGTCTGCATTGTATTCTTTAGAAAACTTGGCATCTTTGGCCATATCACAACATTCGGCCTCACTCCTTGAGCGCAGATAATAAAGAGTTCCATAGCAGAGGGAAAGCACAATAGCTTAAGGTTCTCAGAAGCGCAACTTGTTTGGTGAAGGCTCCCTGTGATTTATAAGTGTTTCAAAATTCAGATTCGTTGACTCCCGCCTTTTCCGGTGTCCTCATATTGATCCTGTGGCAGATCGTTCCAGACCTGGTTCGTACCTTGTCTCTTAGTTTCCCACTGCCCGCTCCCTTTAGCCATAACTCAGACATCTTGTCATGAATAGTGATAGAAACGGTCAACTCTCTACTTAACAATGCACCACGACCCTTGTGATAGACCATATCCACGCGCACCTTGGTGGTCGCGCAACTTCCCTCCAGATTACTTTATCGTCCCATGCTCTCTTTCAACTGGATGGAGTGGTGAGACTATCCTTCGATCGATTAGTTAGGCGGTCGACCCACCCATGTAGAGCTTCAGGCAACTGCCATTTAATCTTCCCAAGAAGGGGTCTCCATTGAGCTTAGCAAGCTGCACCACTCCTCCATCTGTAACTTCTTTGACTATATAGGGACCCAACCAATGCATTCAGAGCTTGCTAGGGAATTTCTCAAACTTGCTGTCATATAGTAATACTATATCATTCTCTTTGAAAGTGCACACCTTAATATGGCGATCATGCCCTTTTTCTTGTTGTTTTTGTACTTGTTGATGGAATCCGACCAAAAACCATTCCTCCTCAAGTTCCTCCAGTTACGCGAGTCATTCCTCCAAATCCCCGCAGTCAGCCATGCCTGTTACTGTCGTGATTCACAAGCTAGATACAATATATTCCATGAGCATAATGGCTTCCTTACCATAGACTAACCAGAAAGGTGTCTAGCCCATCAACTTCTTGCATGTGGCTTGGTAAGCCCATAGCACAACAGGGATGCATAAGTCCCAATTGTTTCGCTATGCATTATAGACCTTAGTCAACGCAGTCTCCAAAATTTTGTTGAATGCTTTGATGGTCCCATTTGCTTGTGGATGGTATGGCATACTCTGTTGATGATATATCTGGAATTCCTCAGTGAGTGCGCTGATTGTTTCATTCATAAAGTGCGTTCCCTGGTCGCTCATTAGAATTTTAGGACATCCAAATGATGTCAAGATTTTTTCGAACAAAATTTTTGCCACTATAGCAGTTGTGTAGTCCTTAACCAGCTGTGCTTATGCCCACTGGGTCAAATATTCTGTCACGGTGATGATATAGTGTACGCTCATCTTCCCTTGAGGTGTAATAGGTCCCACGTAGTCGATTGCCCACTTCTCAAACGGTTGCAACGCCATCTGTAGATTGAGCAGTGTTTCATCCCTTCGCGATGGTTTCCTAGTTTGTTGACACACGTCGCAAGCCCGACAGTATGTTTTCGAGTCTTGATGTAGAGTTGGCCACCATAGTCCTGCACGAAGAATCCTCTATGCTGTGGCACAACCCACATAATTTCCTCCAGCAACCCCTCCATGTGCTTCGGCCAGGATCTGTCCTCCCTTGAATTCAGGTACATATCTACGTAATATTTCATCATTCCCATCTTGTAGAGGTGTCCTCCAATAACAGTAAAGTTTCTTGTGTGTATCACCAATTCTTCCTTCTGCTGAACAAAATATCCTTGTGATGTGGTTCTTGTGGTTAAGAAGTGGATTATGTCCTCAAAATGGCCATCCACGACGCGTACTGCATATAGTTGTGTATCTAGTAATCCTTCCTCCTAGTTTGTGGGCTCTTTTCCATTCTCAATTCGAGATAGGTGGTCTGGGCTTGTGTTCAGATGTCCTGGTTTTACGATGAATTCAAAGTCATATTATTGAAATAATAACAACCACTGACAAATTCTCCCCCCCAACATAGGCTTATTCACTAAGTATTTTGGCACTAAGTGGTTAGTATAGATCTTAAAGTGTCCTCCAAGTAGATAATGGTGGTATTTCTAGAGTACGTATACCATCACCAATCCTTCTCGCCTAGTAGTGGAGTAGTTCTTGTCAGCTTTTGATAGTTGTCGACTTGCGAACGCAACCGGATGATCAATTCCCTCTGCTTCTTCTTGAGTGAGTACCGCACCCAATGTGATACATGACGCATCAACATGCACATGAAATTCGATGTCCCAGTTCAGAAAGACCAATATAGGGGATGATGCCATATTTTCCTTAAGTGTTTCTAGGCTTCCGTTGCATTCCTCATTCTAGCAATAAGTATCATCCTTGTTCAGCAATTGTTCCATTCGTGTCGTGATCTGTGCATAACTTTTTATGAACTTCTAATATTAACCAGTGTGTCCCAGTGTGGTACGCAGTTGTTTGACACTTCACGATGCTTACAAATTCAGTATGATAGTATTCTTTGCTGGATCCACCATCAAACCTTGCCTACAAACCACATGGCCAAGAAAGTTCACGAAGGGGAAGAGGAAACTACACTTCTTTAGATTGAGTGCAATCTGGTGCCGCTGACAAGTATCTAGCATTAATTGTAAGCTCGCAGTATGTTTCTTAACTAGCCCAAAGATGGTCCAATCATCAAGATATACCTCTAAGAACTTGTGTATAAATTCCTTGAATGCAGCTACCACAACAAGGGAGAATATTGCAAGCACGTTCTTTAGTCAAAAGGGCATCACCATACTCTGAAAACATCCCCATTCAGTGGCGAGTGTCTTACTTCTATCCTCTAGCGTGATCTTGATCTGGTGGTAACCCGAGAATCCATCCATGAAGGAGTAGGCTTCCTATCCTCCCACATTCTCGAGTACCTCGTCTGTAAATGGCATAGAAAAGGGATCGTTGATACATGCATCACTGAGCTTTCTGAGATCGACGCAAATGTGAATTTCACCCTTTTTGTTTCTTCTCCTGTACAACCATAGGACTTACCCAGTTGGACTCTTCTACCAGTTCAATTATTCTTGCTGCAAGCATCTTATCCAACTCTTCGCAGACCTTTGCTTTGTATTTTGGATTCAACTGGTAAGGTCACTGCTTAACTGGCTTTGCATCTGGCTTCAGGGATATCTTCATAATTCCCAGGTCACCAAGGATTCCTTTTAACTCCTTGATTTGTGTAGAGAATAAGTCTTGATATTCTTGAAGCAACTCGATCACCTTTTCACAATGTTGCACATCCAACATCGTCATGTTCGCCTCACAGATTGTACTTTTCAATCTCTGATCTAGATCCCACGAGTTTCACTAGGCATCATCGTGATTTCCTTGAACCCCATGATTGACTACGTTTCAGATTTCAATTGTCTAAACTCTTTTTTTAATTCGGTCCAGATCTCCACTATTCCCGCATTTGGGTTATCACTTGAGTACTTTATATACCATGTCAGCGCTTGGTCCTACAACGCGCTAACTAAGGTAGCCTTCTTGATGTTATCATCTATAACTCCATGCACTTCCCATGCCTCCGCTACCACGAACCAAAATTGTTCTGGATCTTCACTTCCTGCTCCTTTGAATATAGGTAGCTAGATCGCACTTGTCATTCTTAACCTTTGGCTTGCGTGTTGGTGTTCTATAAACTCATACTGCTTCTGATCCAATCAATCTTCAAGCTATTTCCTTGTAGGACTCTAGTGTTCTGACATCAGACACCCATTAGGAAAATCCCGGTCCTGATAATAGAACCATTTGTTGGCTTATATGGGCTTGACCTAGGATCGGAAGAATTATTTAGCCAAACAAATCCTGTAGCTACTAGCCCTTCCGGCAACAGCCAGTGGAGCGCAGACTAAGGTCTCACCCAAGGTAGCAGTGCAGGGTACTAGAACTAGGTTTCCACAGCCTTGGATGTCTTGATGTGTTCTAGAGGGTTCGTGCATCATTCTGTGGCTTCACACCACTCTGTTCCATCTAGATCTGGACCCAAGAAAATCATTAATACTTATTAATGTGTTGTTTATAGATTAGATCTACTTTTTATGGTCTTTAAGCAAACATTTAACAGAAATAACCAGTTCGTGCACCCAAAAACAATACAACTTCACATAGACTCATACTATAAGTATTCACACATAGATCAAACAGTTATATCAACCAAAAATTATCCAGATCCACAATAATTTAGATTTAACATAGAATTTCAAAATCAAATTATCTTTATTTACTTTCTTCATCAATACATCCAGATCCACCCTGCGCACCCAACTGCAGGGGTCCATGCACGCAGCTGTGGACTCTACTAGGCCTCTATGCAAATATCTATAGGGCCTCTATCTATCTACCTGTTATCACTCAAGTTGTTCCGCAAAACTTGTTGAGAAAAGAGAATACGGCCGAGGTAACCACTAACCAGTCTTTTAGATGCAATTTCTAGCCAAACTGCATCCAGAGAGGGCTCTCTCTATATGTTTTAATTTTGTTTATTCTAAGTTTTATGCTAGTTACGATGTGTAGAGTTGTGTATTTAAATAGGTTTGGATGATGATTTCAAGCAGAGGTAGGATGTAGGTCTGATAGGTTTAATTCCATTGGGCAATGGAGTCTATGGTAGTGGACTATTGAGTGTATTTTTGAGATGAAAGACAATACTACAAAGCAAGATAATCAGTTTGGAATAATATGAAAGCTAGTGATGGATGGGATATAGGCCAAGGGGTAAAGGGTAGTCAAGGATCCTCTATCCTAGTGGCAGCGGGAAGGTGCTTGAAAACTTTCAAGGAGCAGTGAAGAATTCCTTGAGAATGTTCAAAATGAGAGAATTAGGGGAGATAGAATCATTTAAGAATTTCTATTTGAACTAACTGTGAGGAAAACATAGATAACAGTAAGAATTGAACATAGAGTGTATTTAAACAGGTTCTGGGCTATTCTTTTTCCCTGTTGTTAAGATTATGAAACATATATGATACTTGCAAACATAGAAAAGACCAAACATAGTTAGAATAACTTATTGAGCCAAAGAAAGACACAGGAATTCTGTAGCAGAGTCCAACATCATCACATCCACAGTCAGAGGATCGAACATCAATGCATTTCAACGCCCTTTGTATTGATCAATATCTGAGTTACAGCGCAGTTCAAATGGGGGAATCACCAACCCTGAATACATTCTTTGGGGGGGTATTTATACAAAAAGAGAGTCTAAAAAATATCTCAGTGATAAGATAAGGAGTAATAACTTCCTTCAGCTACTTTGTCAGAGAAATAAAGGAAAAAATGAAGGTAGGATTTATTTTAGTTGTGATGGCTTCTTTACTAACAAGATATTTTAGACTTTTTCACCCTCGAATTTGGCTGGCAGTTATGTCTTTGGTTTGCTTTCCCGCATTGCTGTCTTGATCTCTTAACTGCTCTGGATTCATCTTTAATGTGTCCTAATCTTGGCCTGAGCTCCTTCATTTATATCTGCCACGTGTCTTGGCCTTTGACCAATTGTACAGGGAAAAAGGATCCGGATTTACTTAGAGAAAACTTCCAGCATACTTTGCCACCAGTGTTCTGTGGGCAATTGGTGTCTTTGTATCTTTATTAGTATCTCATCAGCTTCAATATATCTGTAAAAATTGGGCTTGACCTCAAACAGATGATTTATTTCATGTTCTATGAAAAATAATCGTTCCAATTTATCAAAGCTTTGTCCAGAAGGAGGTCCTGTGTTTTCTGAGCTGCTGGATGATGTAGTGGTCTGTTTTGTCACATACATGTTCACCCGATGAGCATATTGTTGATGAGATAACAGCTTTTGATTGCTTGTTACTAGAATGGGTAAACCCATTTGCTGCAAGTTTTTCAATTTCTCTGTGAAGGTATTAATATCCATCTGCATCTCCTGACAACTTCTTTCTAGAGTCTGTATAAGAGTTCTCATCGTTAGCACCTTCTTTATTGTCAAAATGTTGCCTATCCTGTCATTGATCTCTAAGGCTGCCAATTGTTCCTTGGTATTGGTGTTCAAAAAATGGATAAGTGCATTGGTCTGATTAGGCATATTTCCTAATGATGCCCAGGCCCTTTGTATTTGTTCTTGTGCCCTGTCTATTAATTCCATTTGCTCATACATTTTCTAAATTGACCTCCATTGGTCAGTAATGGACTGGCCAATCTTAGTCCACAAAATCATTTTAACATCTACTAGAGGTTTATGTAAGGTGATATCCTTTTCGAGTGTTTTCACCTTGTTCTCCAGGGCCTTCACTTCTCTGGTCTTCTCTGCTACTGTCACTTTTGATTTGTCATAGCTCACTTCTAGCTTGGCTAGTTTTTCTTTTGTCTCTCTGAGCTCTGACATTTGAGCTTCTAGCTCTTTTACTGCCTTCATCATTTCCTCCATTTTCATGTTGGTCTCAGGCTTTGTTGTTGTTGCTGCTATAGCATCTGTGGTCTTAGTACCTATTATCACTGGTGGTTCAATGGGAGGAATTGCTGCTGTGTCTATGGGGGAAGCAAGGACAATTGTTGGGGCTGTTTGGGGTGGCTGGGAGGTTGACTCTCCCTGCTTAGTTTGTAATGATTTCTCCAGCTCTTGCTCTGTTTGTATCCACCTTTGGTTCATTCTCATTAATAGATCCATGAAATCATCTTCTACCTTTTCTTGTGCTAGCTCTGTTGTTTCGGGATGCATGGTGATAGGCAGCTTCAACTGCTTTCTGAGGGCAGTAATATCCTCCTCCTTCTTTTTTATCAATGCCTTGGTGGCCTAGGCATCCTTGGGATCATGTCCCAACTCAACAATTATTTCCTCCAGAGTCTTTATGCGGTTGTCTTTGGCTAGAGAAGAGATCTTCTCTAAGTCCAATTGAGCAGATGTGTTACTTAGTGACTCTTTCAATTAGTCGGCCAACATTGCTTCGTTTGCCAGTGTGGCATAGACCATTTCACCCGTTTTCTTGTGTAATTCAATTTGATCCATTGGGTGAATGTCCTTGGCAAGGACCTCTAGATTGGTCCTTATGTAGCCAGCTGCAGACTGGGGCTGCTGAACTTTGGCCTTGAAATGACTGAAAATAATTTTTTCCTCCTTCATGTCATAGGCTGTGATTAAGTCTATGCTATTTGGAGGGTGTCATCTTAAGAAACTAGTCATACAATTGAATTCTTAATGACTCATTCTGAGCCTTAATCTCCTTGAATGACTGCTTGATGTCTGATGGCTTCTTTGCTTGTGACCTTAAGGAGGAGACTTCAATTCCATGCTATCTCCCTCCTTCTTGTCTATGAGAGCTAGTAGAAGTCTGTTGGCTAACAGCTATCTCTCCTCTTGGGCTTTCAGTAATGTCTTCCACAGTGTCCTCTTCAGGAGGATCTACTCTTTGCCTCTTGGCCTCTTGCTGACCTGTTGAACCACTTGCAGGTGTGGTCTCTTCTTGGTCCCTTTTCTTGCTTTTCTCCTCAGGAAGAGGAGTCTATAGTGCTGGTATCTCTGGTGCTTGTGTTTGTAATGAAGGGACTTTCCCTTGGTTGTGTTCCTTTGAAGTAGTAGGCTACTCTTCCATGATTTCTTGTTCTGGCACTACCAACTCCTTGCCCTTTGTTGTCCTTGTTACTGGTGTAGTCCTTTCCTGGGCAACCTGTTGTGTAGTTGTGGTAGTTAATGAGTTCTCCCCAGTTGGCTATGGATTTTTGAAAGACACCTACCCACAAGATTCCAAGTCAAGAGTTTTTTCCAAATCTTTCATGGTTTGTTCCATTTTTTCTTCTTCAGTTAACTCTTCAACTAGGGTGCCCTCCAACCACTCATCTTGGTTGGCATATTTTTCTATGTCAGGAATGCGGCAGTGTTCATAGGATGCTAGCCTATATTTTATCCTTCTTGCGTTGATGAAGCCATATGGGTCGTAGGGTACCCACCAAAAGCTTCTCTTGAGTCTGTATGTTTGACCCAATAGCTCATCAACATCCTTCCATCCCTCTTTCTTGTTCATAACAAAGGGGCCTAATTGGTCTCTGAGTTTCAATTGGGCCTTTTTATTTGTGCTATGGATGTGGCTCAGATCTAGTTGATGAATTGCCTGAAATATTCCAAGGCAAAGAGTCTCATTGGCACATATCTGGGCATCCTGTAGGGGCACAACTCACAGCCATATATCCTGAGAATAGTGTGATTCTAGTAGAAATACCAGTCACCTATTCTATAGTTCTTGGAGAGCTGTAGTATCCTTTGCATATCATGTGTCAGTCTGGGAGGAGGAGTTCTCATCAAGGGGCAAGAGACAGGGTACACAAATAGATCAATAAACTCACAATAAGTGTAGGGAGAGGTGTGTATATCATGAAAGATTGGAGTCCAAAAAATAAAAGACCTCCTCTCCCCTTTGTGGTCCAATTTTCTAATGGGGAATTGGAAGATATCTGGCTGGAAATATAAAAATAGATGATATATATAGGAAGAATATTTGAAGATTCCCTCCCTATCCAGCCTCAAGAATTGGTGATGCATCTTATTGGCAATAAACTTGGCATAATTGTACCTGACAGCATGGGGGTGCCCTGGGGTAAAAATAGATAGCATAACCAGTATGGTTTCATCAATGTGCTCACTTGTCTTGAACCCCAACACAAAAGATATCATATCAACCACTAACCTACCCATTTCAGTGAAGGAGGCATAATGAAAAGGAGGTGGGTGCTGGGGCTGGCTATCTGCCCTCATGAATACTTTGGCAATTCTGGCTATTTCTGTGCTGGAGAGTTTGGGACCTTCATCCAGTAAGTACTTCATGGTAAGAGGAAACTGGTTGTGTGCTGGGTTAAATTTCAGCATCTGGTTGATAGAGTCAGGAGTGATATAGAAAATAGTAGTCCCAGATGGACTTTTAACTGCTCTGTTTGTTGGCTCATAGTTCTCAAAACAGAGGTGGATGATCTCAGGGAAGATGTTCACAGAGGGGAGGTAATATCTGGGCAAGTTTGATTCCCAAATACCACATACATCCTATTGATTCAAGGAACTATTTTTGAGCTCACAAACTGCCTGAAGATGGTTTTGGAAACCTTCAAGGTCTTGGATTAGGTAATTTTTATCAGCCAAGGGAAAATGCTCTAACTCTTTGTGGGGTGCATTCAGGGGGGTGATGTTTAAGGTCACTGGACCTTCCATGGCTTAGCTGTATTACTGTTAGAATTGGAATTTCTGGCTCTGTGTAGGCAAAAAATGAGCAGGAGGATGGCTTCAAAGGTTTCCCTGGGATTTTCACAGTTAGAACTGATTTGTTGGCTTGAATTAGGTTCTGTGGAGTGATATTAGCTAGAGAAGCAGGAGCAATGGGCTTTTTTGGCACAATGGACTTCAAAATTGTGGGCAAAAGATGGCCTGGGAGGTTCTTTGGGGAGTTTATAGGGCCAGACGAGCTCAATTTCAGATGACTGTATGGATTTTCAGTGAATTTGGCACGTCAGAGGCTTATGGAGGATTCAATAGAGTGTTTTCTCCTTTAAATTGTGGGTGTTGGTGCTAAATTTACAAAGAAACTAACGAAAAACAGGGCCAGGAGTGAATTGATGGTAAATAACTGTATTCCTGGAGAAATGGGCAACTTGCATGCGACCAGGTGGGTCGAGGGGCCGAGCTAAGCACTGTGCTTGCTGGTTGGCAGATTTGGACGGTCGAAAATGGTGTTTTCGACGTAATTTGCATGTACAGGTGCGCGAAGAAAACAAACAGCAAATGGTGAAAAACATCACATTTACCCTTTTTACCCACAAATTTTGACTTTGTCAAGTTATGGGCGCTTTTTTGGGATGACGTCAGCATGATGTTATTTTGTCGTTTAGTGGGTACAGATGCTGACATGGCATATGACGTGGTGGATGATGTCATCAGGTGACATGAGCATGACGTCAGCAAGGGGGCAAGCGGTAAGCGTTAATATCGCACCTCTTTTGGGGAAAAGTGGTTTCGGGGGAGGGGGCTCCAAACACACCGGGTGCTTGACACGCGTCCTCGGTACGGCGGAAATACCACCCATCCCCCGGACGCTATTCTTCGGTAGGTTGGGGCTTTCGAAATTGCCGAATACCGTCGGATTTGGGAGCACCGATCGAACGCCTGGCGGGTAATCGACCTGGCGGGTCTTTTAACGGTGGTGGACCCACGTTAAGTTTTATGTTTTGTAATGTTTTTCTGTGTATCTGCAGACTTAGGAAAAGTAGGTTTTTTGGGAAAAATTGCGGGTTTAGGCTATTTATTTAGCCAAAGGCTATATAAATCTCGATGGGTGTGTGGAGGGTTGCTATTGGCCCCTGGTGGGCCAATGACTCCCTAAAAAAAAGTAAAATATGGCTATAGTCAGCCCAGGGTGGGGGTACTTATTTTTTGGGGGATTTTTTATGTATTTATATACTGAGGAGGGGGAAGCTATTCATAGGAGTTATATAGTAAGGTTAGTAGGTTAATATGATTGTGGGGGAGGGGTTTGCATGGCTTAGGCTAAGTTTTATAAAGTGAAAACTTAGGCCAAGGGGAGAGGAAAGTATGACAAATGGTGAATCTTTAGGAAACTTTGGCAAGATAAAATAAAGACTTTTTACACAATAAATGTGGCTTGTTTTACCTAGGTAAAACATCTTCTTACTTAGTTTTACCATGAAATGAAGTAGGCTAAAGGGGCTAAAGGTAATGAGCAGATCTCTTTACCCTTTGGGGGGAGTGTTAGTCAATGTTTCTTTTGGAAGATGAGGAGGGGAATTAGTCATGCTCCATTTGATCTGTAGCCAACTTGCCATGGTACCCCATGATTTTATGAGATGGCAAGTCATTCTAAAGAGCAAATTGCTCATAAACCATGCCTTTGTACCCTCAAAACTGCCTACCCAACCTAGTATACCTAGCATTTTTTCTTCATTCTTATTGGGTGCACTTGAACTGGCAAACCTTGATTCTTCTCTTTTCTTTTGGCTGCCCTCCTATCTAAGTCTACCCTTATTTCTTCCAGGGCTCAGATTAATTTGTCGAGACCCTTTGCTTCTCTACCTAACTACTGGCCTACCAAGTTTAAATTGTTTGTGTAGACCTCCATTCTCTATTCTTAGACAAGTGAAATTCAAACATGATCTAGCCAGGATTAAGTTGTCTGGTTAATCATCAATTGTGGCACAAGTTAACCACCTATGCAGTGTGAATATTGATCAACATATGGAACCTTTGCAGTATAAAAAGGATGAACATATTTGGAACTTCCCCAGTCAATCATGAAAAATGAAACATATTGGTATAGGGAGCTAACAATGGCTCCACTTGGGGATGGATTTCCCTAGTGAAAAGTCAAGAACAATAGGTCAGATGGCCTTATCCTTCATTACTGTAGTCTGAAATTTATCCTTGGTTGTTTCATACAATGGCTCCTCTGTAATACTGTCTATCGCATGGACTTACTACAAAACTGTAGCTCTGTTTTGGCTAGTCAGTCTAATCATTTCTCATCATTTTCACAGTTCCCAAGTCCGATTCTTTAGCTTCTTCTGACATGCTAAAAACCAAGAGCTAAATGTGGCACAATCTCTCACTCTCTCTTCAAAATTTGTTGTAACGTATTTCCTATCCTAATACTGAAATAAACTGAAGAAAGTAAACACTACTATGTACAACTTGAAGTGCTGCTATTCTTGACAAGGTGGTTGAAAAGAGTGCTTCAGCATTCTGCCATTGACTGGTCCACCCTCTGCCTTTGTACTATCCAAACTTTTCAAAAAATAGGTGTTGTTTCCTTGTACAGTCTGAATGATAAATGGTCCTCTCCATAAGAAATCAAATTTCCCATGTTTTCCTTTATCTTCTCTTCTGGAATCCCACTTCAAAATTTTATCCCCAATGGAAAAATCCTCTGCTTTGGTTCTTTTGTCAAATATCCTTTTGAGCTTTTCTTGTAGGGTCTGGGCTTTGTGGTAGACTTCTTCTCTTGTCTGCTGCAAGTAAATAGTTTGATTGATCCTTCTTTGTATATCATTAGGTTCTGCTTGTATCTCTTGTAGCAGCTTTATTCCTGGGATTCCTAGAGAAGAAGGGAAAACTGCTTCCATTCCATAAACCAATTGATAGGGGTTGGTCCCAATGGATCTCTTGGTGGTCAATCTGTCTACCCATAGGGCATTGACAAGCTTTTTATGCTAGTTCTTCTTGTTCTCCTCCAAGACCTTCTTAATAATGTTGATCAAGCTTTTGTTGGAGGATTCAGCTAGGCCATTGCCTTGAGGATAATAGGCTTTGGAATGGCCCAAGGTAATGTGGTATTTATGACAAAAATTAATCATTTTCTTAGATTTAAAAGCAGCAGCATTGTCTGTAATGATTTTCTCCAGGCCGCCAAACCTAGACAAGATGTTGGTTTCAAGGAATTGAATGATTACTGAGTCATTGGCTTGCCTGCAAGGGATGGCCTCTATCCACTTGGTAAAATAGTCTGTAGCAGTCAAAATCCACTTGTGCTGGGAAGAAGATGAAGGGTGGATTTCCCTAATGAAGTCTAAACCCCATTGTTGAAATGGTTTCTCAGTGGAAATTTTTTTGAGGGGTAGAGGCAGCAACTTTTTCTTGCCTTCAAAGATTTGGCATTTGTGGCAAGAGGTTACATTTTTCTTCACATCAGAGAATAAGGTGGCCCAGTAAAATCCAGCCCTTAGGATTTTGTCAGCAGCTGATCTCCAATACAAATGTCCACCACAATCCCCTGCATGAAATTCTTGGAGTACTTTGTCAGTTTCCTCTTTGATTAGACAATTTAATAAAACACCATCATCGTTTTTCCAAAAGAGAACATGATCTAAAATGAAGAACTTAGAAGCTTTCATTTTCAAAAATCTTTTCTTGGTTCTAGATAATCCTAAAGGAGCTTGCAGGTTTAATAACACAAAAGAAATATCAGCATACCAGGGTGATTGTACAAAGGCTTGATTGATCTGTGGAGTCGCCATCTCCTGTTCATTATCCAATTGATTTATGTCAAGGGCTTGAAAGTTAGTTTCAGTCATGAGTTTAGCTAGTCCTTGTCCTTTTATCAGTTTAGTGGGTTTAATTTCAATGTCATATTCCAGTATGGTAGCTATCCATTTGCCCCTCTTGCCTTCAATGCCTTCTTGGGTTAGAATATCTTTAACAACAGTGTTGGGCACATAGGCAATCACATGAGAGTATAAGATGTAAAATCTGAAGTCCTTGATGGCCTTTACAAGGGCATATGCTTGTTTCTCCATGATTTTATATTTCAGTGGGGCATCTCTAAGGGCTTTACTGAAGAAGGCTATGGGTTTTTCACATCCCTGGTCATCCTTTTGAAGCAAAACAACAGCAATTGTTTGTTCTGATGCAAATGAGAATATGATAAAATCTTTGTCAAAGTTGGGGCTTGTGAGGACTGGTGTTTGAGTTAAAGCTTGTTTAATTTCTTCAAAGGCTTGCTTAGTTTCCATCATCCACTTGACGTTTGAGTCCTTTTTGAGCATGTTGTTCAGCAATCTTATTAGTTCAGCCAGATTTGGTATGAATCTCCTAAGAAAGTTGATTTTTCCCAAAAAGGCTTGCAGTTCTTTAATGTTTCTGGGGTGCGGGACTTGTAGGATGGCTTGTATTCTGTCTGGGTCAATTCTAATGCCTTCTTTAGAGATAATATGGCCCAATAATTTTCCTTCTTCTAGGCCAAACAAGGATTTCTTTGGGTTTAATGATATGCCATATTTCCTGCAGATTAAGAATACTTGCCTTAGATGATCCAAGTGCTCTTGATCTGATCTGGAGAAAGTTGTAAGGTCATCTAGGTAAATGACTAAGAAGTCATGGATTTCTTTAGCAAAAGCTATATCCACGGCCCTTTGAAAATTTGTCCCTGCATTCTTGAGTCCAAAAGGCATTTTTACATACTTGAATGTTCCCCAAGGGGTAGTGAAAGCAGTTTTATCTTGGTCATTAGGGTGCATTAGGATTTGATTGAAGCCTGAGAATCCATCTAACAGTGATATTCTTGAAGCACCCACTACCCTTTGCAGAATGTGATCCATTTTGGGCAGAGGGTAGTTGTCCTTTAAAGAAACTTTGTTCAAATTTCTCAAGTCAACACATAACCTTATCTCCCCTGTCTTCTTTCTAGTGGGTACTAAATTCGAAACCCATTCTGAGAATCTGATTGGAGCTATAATTCCAGCTTCATACATTCTATGACTTCTTTTTCAATCAAAGGGAGCAGTACAGGGTTGACCCTCCTGAGTTTCTGTTTGAAAGGTTTTTGGTTCTGTTTGAGAGGTATTGTGTGTTGGATTAC
Source organism: Pinus taeda (assembly GCA_000404065.3). NCBI lineage: Eukaryota > Viridiplantae > Streptophyta > Pinopsida > Pinales > Pinaceae > Pinus > Pinus taeda. The sequence goes on along the minus strand of APFE030093399.1, from coordinate 8,529 downwards.
TGCAGTATTATAAGACTTTAGGTCTTCATAACTCCATGCAAAGACATCTTGAAATTCTTTGAACAATTCTATATACTTGGGTTTTTGGTCAGAGGGTAGAGCTTTGGACAATTTTATTTTGGGATTTTCTGCAGTTCCTAAATTACAGTCCTCAATTTCAGCATTTAATGGCTGCATTTTAGGTTTCCTAGAGATGTCATTTGAGTCAAAGATGTCCTCTAAAGGAGTAAGGCCTGTGGGTAGAAAATTATCTTTCAGTTCAATGAATTCACATTCTGCTGCCACTGCATCCTCACCTTCTTTTTCATGAAGTAGCTGTAAATTTGTTTTAGTGAACTTGGTGGGGTGTAGAAGTTGGTTTGCTGTTTCAGTAGAGATGTGTGTTTCAATTTTGTCCACTTGGATGATTTCTTCTGCAGTGTTGGTATCCATTTTTGTGCTTGTAAACTCTTCTTTCAAAGTTAGGAAATTGTTGATTTGTATGTCATTTTGAAACTTCTACCAGTTCTTTACATTATCTGGTACTGCAGGCCTATGCTTTATTTCAGCAGTAAATAGGTGATTAGGCTTGAATGGCAATTTTCAAGTGCTTGCAAAAGTTGCAAGACTATGGGCATGCAGGTTTTGATTTCTTGGAATCTTGGTCAGTTGGGTTTCACGAAAGGTGTCAAGGATTTCCATTGTGGCAGCTCTGTATGACCTCAGCCTAAGATCATTTGTAATGAAGTTACCCTTTATTTGTTGAATAATGAGGTTAGAGTCTCCCAAGATTGATTCTTGGGCTGCACCCAAGCTTTTTATCACTTTGAGTCCTAAAAGGAGGGCTTCATACTCGGCCATGTTGTTGGTGCACCTGAAATTTAATTTAAATGCATGTCCCTCAGCGTGGTCATCCTTTACATTATGAATCCAGACCCTTGCCCCTGCTCCTAGCTTATTGACAGATCCATCAAACTCTAGATACCATACGTCTTCTTGATTTGTACTGGTATTAGGAGCCCTTTCCATTTGCTCAACAGGGGCAACTGGATTTATAGTCTCATAGGGTAGCTTATGTGTGACTGTTGACTTACTGTCTTCCAAGATTTCTTCAATTTGAACTGTGGATCCTTTGTCTAGGAATTTGTCCTGACTCAAAGTCATCATTTTTACATTAGCTTGGGTTTGAATTTCAGTGTTGTATAAGATGAAAGAGTCCATGTCTGAATGTATGGAACATATGGGAAAGTTTTGGGGTTTTTCTTGAGTACTAATCACATACTTCATCAAAGTTTCTTGATATAGCATTTTAAGCTGGCCGAAGACTGTGATTGTGGCATAAGACATGTCTAGTTGCAAAGATCCTTGTAGCTTGGCACCCCAAGACCTGGATAACAACATTCCATATTTTGGTGGAATATCAACTACCACCACATCCATGAGAATTGTCTTGGCTGGATATTGGACTAATGATACACATAGATCCTTGATTAAGCCTAGACATCGGACTTGACTGGAATTAAAGGAAAACAAGTCTTTATATGGCCTTGTGATGTCTAGGTCCAACTTCTCTATGACAGATTTGGGCATCAGATTATGTGAAGCTCCTGAATCAAACATTGCATTGTGAAGCACTTTGTCATGAATGTTTAGACTCACATAGAAGGGAGGGACTCCTCCATCTACTGTTTTACCATTTGCTTCAAGGCCAAATATAAGTTCTGGTTGGTCATCAAGAATGTTCACTGAATCTTTGTTTTCTGAAAGTTGTAATGATATGTTGATTTGTTCCCTAAGCACTTGATGCCTAGCCAATTCAGATAATGGGATGGACACTTTTAGCCTCCCTATTTCAGCCTCCATATTAAAGGGTTTTTCTGTTTGGGTTTTGACATTTCGGGCAACCATGTTATGCCTTTCAACTGAGTTATTGATAACTGCTTCTATTACTGGAATGTCATGCTGAACTAGGGTTGCTGGCTGACCATCTTGCAAAGGTTCTTCTACCACTTTTCTGAGTGGAGGATCAGTTATAGGGTGCTCCTTTGATTCATCCTTGTCTGAGACATCTTCTACTGTGGGGTTGTTTGGATTGGGAGTGGGTTTGGGGATGATTGGTACATGAGAGTCCTTGAGTTTAGTTTTGGTAGGTTGCTTGATTGTCTTTTGCTTAGGATCATCAGGAATGTCTATTCTTCTACTTCTCAAGTTGTATTGCTTATGGACTTCATACACAACTGTTTCATATCCTTGCCTAAAATCAAAGGATTCCCCTGATTTCATTTGGCATTGACCAAGAGTATGAGCCTCTTGGTATTCTTGAGTTAGGAAAATTGGTTGGCCACTGATGAGACCCATTAAATTAATGTGTGGGTCCTCTGTTGGTTCATTAGATGTGGAAGCCTCTGCATAGTTTTCTTGGAAGGGAGGCCTTATGTTTTGGTTTGGACCAACCTTTCCTACATTGGGGTTTTGATTTTTTCTAAAGATTGGATTTATTGCATTATTGTTTGGTTGGCTGTCGCAAGAAGACTTCCTCTCAATAGTTTCCACTCTGTCTCCTAGCCTGTCCATGCCTTTAATAATTGCATCAAGGTTTTGTTCAAAGGCATAGGGTTCCTCTTTGAAAGTTGTTCTTCTTTCAGTCCTAGCTCGATTTCGTTTGGAAATTAGATTAGCTTCAACACTCACAGCTATGCTTTGCATATCTTCAAGGCTAGGAGGAGCTCTCTCCCTGAGCTGGTAAGCCATGTATGAGTCAAAACCATCAGGGAATTTAATTAATGCCAAGTCTGGTGGTGGTCTAAGATTTATTGGAATAGCAAGGTATGTATTATTGAATCTGGCACAAGAATCTTGGACAGTCTCTTGTGGGCCTCTTTTTAAATTCTCATATTCTGTTAAGATGTGTAAAGGATCCTTTTTCTTCTCCCACCTATTTAGGAAAGTTTGATAAAGGGCATCTGGGTTGGCTATTGTGTTTGCGAGCAATGACCTAAACCATGCCCTCACATCACCAGTTAAGCTCTGGACAAAAATTTTCATCCTAACATCATTATCATCAATCTCATAGTTTTCAAAATAATCTGTCATTCTTTTGGTATGTTGTTGAGCAGTGTAAGTGCCTGTACTATCAAAATAGGTAGTTTTGCCCTGGTAATCCCGTGGCATAATAATCTTGGACAATCTCTTGTGGGCCTCTTTTTAAATTATCATATTCTGTTAAGATGTGTAAAGGATCCTTTTTCTTCTCCCACCTGTTTAGGAAAGTTTGATAAATGGCATCTGGGTTGGCTATTGTGTTTGTGGGCAGTGGCCTAAACCATGCCCTCACATTAGCAGTTAAGCTCTGGACAAAATTTTTCATCCTAACATCATTATCATCAATCTCATAGTTTTCGAAATAATCTGTCATTCTCTTGGTATGTTGTTGAGCAGTGTAAGTGCCTGTACTATAAAAATAAGTAATTTTGCCCTGGTAATCCTGTGGCATAGCCCCTGGGTTGGCAGGCAACTGCAGGGGAGCATATCTATTTGCCATGGTTGGAGGAAAAGGTGGAACAACTGGAAGCATATGGGTATGGGCTGAGATAAGTGCTGGGGATGGAGGGGTACAAAAGAGAGTTTGGAGTAATGAAGGTGTACTGGAAGAAGCTACAGCAGTGGGAATGAGGGTTTGAGGATTAGTTGTGGTAGGTTTAGTTTGAATAGGTCTCTGATGGGTTGGTTAAAGGTTTGAATCAGCGAAACTCTCTTGATTTTCTGATTTCCTAAGGTTCTTAGCAATCATATATAGATTGTCAAAAATAGCTAGAGGATTTGGGTCTGGGGTTGACCTGGTGTGTCGAGTTTTATTCTTTGGAGCCAACTTCTAATTATGTTTTGGTGTTCTTCTAGGAATTCTTGGAAGATACAAGTTTTGACAATATTTTTAAAGGAAGCTACTAGAATGTAGGAGAATTTGAGGCCTTCTTTCAGGGAGGTTTGAAACAAGGATGACCTAACAAATCTTTGAGGCAGTTGCTTAGAAACTAAAAACTAAATTGGAGTTGGAGTGAAGTAGTTTTTATCTACCTTTGTGATTGCACAACAGGATAATTTCAAAGGCTGCCTGGCTAGCTTGAGACTTCATCTGTAGCTTTAGAGTTTAGACAATAGTAGCAGACATTCATTAGTCCCCAGTGGAGTCGCCAATGATGTTATCACTCAGGTTGTTCCCCAAAACTTGTTGAGAAAAGGGAATACGACCGAGGTAACCATTAACCAGTCTTTTAGATGCAATTTCTAGCCAAACTGCATCCAGAGAGGGCTCTCTCTATATGTTTTAACTTTGTTTATTCTAAGTTTTATGCTAGTTATGATGTGCAGAGTTGTGTATTTAAATAGGTTTGGATGGTGATTTCAAGCAGAGGTAGGATGTAGGTCTGATAGGTTTAATTCCATTGGGCAATGGAGTCTATGGCAATAGACTGCTGAGTGTGTTTTTGTGATGATAGGCAATACTACAGAGCAAGATAATCAGTTTGGAACAATATAAAAGCCAGTGATGGATGGGATGTAGGCCAAGGGGTAAAGGGCAGTCAAGGATCCTTTATCCTAGTGGCAGAGGGAAGGTGCTTTGAAAACTTTCAAGGAGCAATGAAGAATTCCTTGACAATGTTCAAAATGAGGGGATTAGCATAGATAGAAGAATTTAAGAATTTCTATTTGAGTTAATTGTGAGGAAAACATAGATAACAACATGAATTGAACACAGAGTGTATTTAAACAAGTTCTGGGCTATTCTTTTTTCCCTGTTGCTAGGATTATGAAACATATATGATACTTGCAAACATAGAAAACACCAAACAAAGTTAGAATAACTTATTGAGCCAAAGAAAGACACAGGAATTCTGTAGCAGAGTCCAACATCATCACATCCACAGTCAAAAGATCGAATAGCCATGCATTTCAACACCCTTTGTATTAATCAATATCTTAGTTACGGTGCAGTTCAAAATGGGAGAAACACCAACCCCGAATACATTCTTTGGGGGGGTATTTATACAAAAAGAGAGTCTACAAAATATCTTAGTGATAAGATAAGGAGTAATAACTTCCTTCAACTACTTTGTCAGAGAAATAAAGGCAGAAATGAAGGCAGGAGTTATTGTAGCTGTGCTGGCTACTTTACTGACAAGATATTTTAGACTTTTTCACCCTGGAATTTGGCTGGCAGTTATGTCTTTGCTTTGTGTCATGCGGAAAGACTTAATCTTGCGGACAAAACCAACCTCCCTAGAAGCCTAAGATTTTCTAGTGACAAACAAGACAATTAAGAGCAATCCTTCTCTAAACATGCATTTACCATACAAGAAATCAAGTGTTTAGATCCTACCTGTAGTCCAACGCTGTTGTAGTAGTCTAGCCTCGTCGATCCGGATGAGCTCCTCCTTCACTTCGAAACCTGCATTCACTAACAATCAAACGATTACATAGCACCTGAATATCTCATAAAATAAAACATATTCAACATACAGACCAAGGAGTATATGAAACAAATCATTAATAACAAATTGTTGAGAAGAATGGACTTATTTGTATTAATAGGAAACAAAAGAAACCATTACAACCTGAGCCTTGGTGTTGTGCAAGTTCCTCCCAGGGTCCAGCAAGAGTTTTCCTTTACTTTGATAAGCTCACCCACTTCCAAATGAAACAAGAAAGGATGGTAATCTCTCCTCACAAGCTTCTACAAGGAAGTCCTAATTCCAGCAGCATCTACCCTTTGGAATGTTCAGCTTTCAACCTCTCCTCCTTTGGCCCAATGCCTGTATTTATAGTGTTCTAGAGGAAGTCATTCAGTTCCAACATCAATGGGATACTCCCTCTTTTGGATGGGGTAGCTC
>APFE030093395.1:0-23881 GCA_000404065.3 Pinus taeda | reverse complement strand
CGCACCCTCGAACAACCTTGAACGATTTCCTGAACGACCATTCACCCGGATGCCCTGTCGCGCTCTCGAACGACCTTGAACGACCATTCGCCCGAATGCCCTACTATGCCCGCGAATGACCTCGAATGATTGTTCCCTCGGATGCCCCGCCATGCCGTCGAACAACCACTCTTTATTTCGGCTTGGGTGCCTCGGCCCTCGTCTGCCTACACCTTTGCCCAGATTTCAAAACCAACTTCGCACTTCTCCTTTTCTCCATGCTTGGATCCTTAGAATTGTTTAGAGATGTTTTAACAGTTAATTGGATGTGCAGAAGATGGTGTTTAAATCGACCATAGACGATGAGAAAAGCTCAAGAATAAGATTTTCTGAATAGTTGCAATCTCATAAGAATAAGAATAACATTAATCGACTAAAATTTCATATGCATATGGATTTGAATTTATATATGTATATAGTAAGTTTGATATGATTATATATTCATCATGTTTAATATATTATCGATCTGGTAAAGAATTGAATAGGTAATTTCATTTCATATTAAGGAGTGGGGAATTGAACAATTAACTTTATATTAAAGAATTATTTAGCAAAATTTCGGATAAAGGAAGACCAGCATGGTATATTTTAGAATTTTCATTTTTTTAAATAAAAAATTACAAATAATCTAAAATTAATAAGTTGAAAATATTCTTTGATAAATTTAAAGATTTTCAAACTATTTTTTATTAGACCTTTATTGATATTACAAATTCTCATCATTATAAATGTCGCATAAATAATTTTGGTCACTTTCTACGATCTACACTAGTATTACAAATTTTTATCATTACAAATAGCACATAAATATTTTAATAGCTATCTACATTTATATCCTATTTAATCTATAAGTGCATACAAATTATTAACCATTTAAACTATAAATCTTTGCTACTTATATATCCGGTTATCCATAAGGGTAGGTAGTCTGTAAGAGGATTTTTCTTTTTCTTTTTGATTGTCAGAACTAATATATCAGTCACAGTGGCACATGCTCGTGTTCTCCTAGAAAATAAAATTCAAAACAACATCATCATCATATAATATTGGAGCTGAAAAACTACTTATTGATGAAGTAAAATTCCCAAATCATCTTATCATATAGTCTATATAACCATATGGATCTTTAGCATATATTTTATCAGCGAATTTGCTAAAATTGTGAGGGTCACTATTTTATTGTCGCTTGAAATTCATAATGGTTTTCTATCCACAGTTAACATGATCTCCCTTTGTGATAATTTCTTTCTATAGTTTCTAATGAATTTTTATACTTATTGCTGTAGTTTATCAACTGGCTATGATTTTTCCAATTTCCCTTTTTCCCGCGTACCATACTTTCTGATTGATCTCCACAGTCTTTCCTGAGTGGTCAGTCAACAGTCATATGTGGTTTTTCAGGTTCCTTCTGTGATCGCCCCAATTTATTAGCTTTCACCGGTCTTACTTGGCGTTAACGGTGGTTTTTGTTTTTTTTTGTAAATTTTATAATTTTTTGTTATTATTAATTAGTTTTTATTTATAATTAAATTGTTTTTTTGACGTTATTAGAGATGTTTTATTGGAGAATCTTAGCATAGGAAATTGGGATTGTAGTAGATGTAGAGCTTGAAATCTTCTAGTAACTTATCTAGTCATGTTTATCCACTGTACCTTAACGATCTTTTGTTTTGGCTGGACTTTTTATTTCCCTTGTCTGCTTATTATTCTCTTAATGTCGCTTTTTGGCTTGAGCAGACTAGTGGGCCTGCCTTCCTATTTCCTATTCTATGGCATTTCGGAACTTAGGACTCCATCTTCAATGATACTGTCTCCTCGTCAAAGCCTTATAACATTTGATAGTCTGACATATGTATCTTGGTCATCTGGCTTTTTCCTTTTTGACCAATGTTTTTCTTTGTTTTAATGTTTATGTGTTCGAACAATCTCGATACATTAACCTTATCTATATCAATCATAGATATGACTCTTTCACACTTATCTTCAATACATCCATACTATGTCCCCACTCTATAGCTGCTTTTTGTTCGTTTGTATTTGTATGACGTCAATATAATATATTTCGTTATTTTATATTGAATTTCAATTTATCATAAAAAAATTGTTCTTTTTACTGTGGCCAGTTGGGTCAATTTAATTTCGAAGTTGTCATTCTCACGATTAGGATTGGGGTTTAGTTTTGTAATTTATTAATTATGATTACGGATTACAAGATTGGGATTGTTTCAGAATTCATGTATCATATATAAAGTGAAATTGAAATGTTGTATTTATTAGACTGATGGTTAAATTTAAGTTAAAATGAAAAGTGATATTAATTTAATCTAATAAAAGTTTGAGTGGTTTAATTAAATATTTTTGTGATTTTTCAATAAAAATTAAAATATAATTTAAAATAATTTTAAAATCATAGTTGAAAACCATTATTACTTGATTAATTAAAATTTCCCAAATTATCTTAACAAACTATTTCTATATAATCATATGTATAATTGGGTAAATTTTATCTATCTAATTTCGTGTATAAAATTAATTAATGTTTAAGTTTAAAAATAATATTTTAAGAAATAATTATAAAAAATAAAATTCTAAATTTAATATTTACACATTTTTCTTTAGTAATCTAGTTTTTATATTTATTAATAACTACCACGATATCCATTATTATTAATATTAATATTAATAAACCTAATATTATAATTCTAATGTTAAACTCAATTTTATAATACTAAATTTAAATATTAAACACAATATTATAAAGTTTAATATTATAAACTTGAATTATTAAATCTTAATATAAACCTTAGCATTATAAACTTTATTATTATAAATATGACAAAGCCTTGTTTATTGATATTATTAGGGTTGAATATTATTACTAATTGTATTATTATTATTATTTAGCACAACCTTAAATGGAAATGTACTTCATAATGATGATAAATGTATGCAAAATTATTTGTTTATCAAAGCATAATAAGATTCATTAAGGTAAATATTATTTATTTTCTTTAATATTCTTTAGGATTGACAATGTACTTTATCATGATGATAGATATATGCAAAATCATATGCTTAATGTTATTTATTTTCTCTAATATTTTATAGGCTTGATAATGTACTTCATCATGATGATAGGTGTATGCCAAGTTATATGTTTATTCAAGTATAATAGAATTTATTATAAGAAATGTTTTTTTCTCTAATATTTTTTTCCTCAAACCTATATTTACTATGATACATCTCTTGCAAAAGAGATTCACCAAAATTTTAGTTGTATTCATATTGATGCTTTTCAATAGTGAGATATCATAATGGCAAGGGGATGGGAATTGATTGCAAAATATAGCTAAAAACTCTATTTAAAAGTGAAAAAATAACATAGGCTATGTTTAACATGATAAATAAGTTTGAGTAGTAATAAATAATTTTTTTATTTTTTTATCTTATTAACCTATTTATTGTAATTAAAATTTAAATAATGTCTTTTAATCAATAATGTCAATTGTAATTGTAATTAAAACTAGTATAGATTCATCTTAAATAGGGATTGAATATGAGCCAAGAGGGATCCAATTTCTTCATGTGCAAATTTTTCATGAACAGATATTGTTTAAATATTTTGTATAGTTATTTAATTTTTAATTTTTAATTTTTTTAAAAATTATATTTGGGCAGCCATGAACAAAATTTTAACATTGATGATGAATTGACAGAGTTACACATCACATTGGGCTGTAAAATAAATCAACTCCTGTTTTTTAAATCTGCTCCCTACTGCACGTTTTGATTTCGATTATAACATCATGTTGTGTGTTATCACCCCTTCCAGTTAACATCTCCCCTCATATGCTGCCTCCTCCATATATCCCCTCCTTCATACCACTCCTTCCCCATATAATCCCTCCCCCAATAATACCCCTATCATATTGCTACCAGAATTGCATTTTTTTTTCTTCAGAATATTGCTATTATAGTACAAATATTTTTTACATCAGATGTGAAATTCTTTTGCCAGCTGAGTACATTTAGAAAATATACATTTTTTACAAAAAGAAATGCATTCATTGATATCTATTGTGGGATTGGTTTTCAACAGGAAGGAGAACTATCCTGAGTGGTCTCGAAAGATCAAACACACTCTCATTTTTTATGAGTTTTGGAAAGGAGTTTGTGTTGGAGAAGGAGACAATGAATAAACAAAGCCTACCTCAGACAAGGAATTCGCCATTTGGGAAAACAAGAACAATAAGGCATATGCCTTGATTGCAGCATCTGTAAATGAAGAGGTGAGTCACCATATTTCGCCATTTTAAATTTTTTTCGAAGCCTTACAAAAACTGAAGAAACTCTATGACTCACACTATGCACTTAAAGTTGTTCAGCCCATGATTAAATTGTTCATCCTTGAATTACAAAATGATGATCCTCTCGCTCTTGCATCAGAACTAAAATCTATTAGGCATGATATCAAAGTCACTATGTTGAACTGGACATTCCACTGATAGCTTTTGTCAAGCCACTTTATCCCACTTACTCAAATCATCTTGAGTCATTGCAAGAAAACGGAAACCTCAAAGAAATTACCTTTGACTCCCTTGTGAATAAATTTGCCGAGAGAGAGAAAGCTTTTGAAAAGAGGAGAATCTTGCTGTCCTTGGTCCACATCCGCCAGCAAGGACACTCCATTCATATGTTTGATGGCAAGGTTGAGGTGAGAAAAGCATCAGATCACTCATTTGTCATGACAGGGATAGAAGAAGAAAGGCTTCTCAGGCTGCAAAGTACCTCTGCTCGTGGACAAAATTTCTCATACAATTTTCATTATGATGAAGGTACATTTCCATCAAGTTTATTATGGCATTCTAGATTTGAACACTTGAACTATGACAGCTTAGGCTTGCTGAAGAAAAATGGTGTTACTAGTTCTCCTACAATTCTTAGGAAAATTAAGCAATGTGATACTTGCATTCCTGGAAAGCATAGAAAACAATTTTTTTATGATTCACATTCCAGAGCACATAGAAAACTTGAACTCATTCATTCAGATTTATGTGGTACAGTGCCTGTTCCTTCTGCAAATGGAAATAAATATATGATGAAATTTATTGATTACTACACCAGAATGTGGTGGGTTTATTTATTGAAAAATAAATCTGATACTTTTCAAACATTCAAGAACTTTCATACATGGATTGAAAATGATGTACAATCTCATATTGGCTCTATTCGCACTGATAATGGAAAAGAATACAATTCAGATGAATTTGAAAACTATCTTTGCCAACATAGGATCAAACATCAAACAACGGTGCCTTATAATCCCCAATAGAATGAAGTGGCTGAAATAATGAATAGGACAATCTTAAATATGGTGTGCTCTATGATGTTTTTCAAGAATATAAAATTGATGTTTTGGGTTGATGCAGTTCTATGTGCTGTATATGTAAAGAATAGATGTCAATCTAATGCTATTAGAAGCAAGACTCCTTATGAAATGTGTTATGGGCATATTCCTTTGCTAAAGCATCTCAGGGTCTTTGGTTCCACTTGTTATGCCTTGATACCAAAGGTACATAGAAACAAACTTGGTGAATGGAGTCGTAAGTGTATCTTCTTGGGGTATTCAAACACCTCCAAAGCATATCGTCTCTATGATGAATTCAATAAAAAGTTTGTTGTATCTAGAGACGTAATCTTTCTTGAATCTTCCAAAGTTGACAATGTTGTTGAGCAACAACTTGATCGCTTGGATAGATTCGAAATTCAAAATCATTTCTGGAAATTGATAATCAGATTCCATGTCTTGAAGGGGCGATTCATATACTGGATCAACCTATGGAATATTCTTCTGAAGCACTCTCTCCCCCGCATGAAACTCCAACCACTAATGATACTTTGAGTGATGTGATTAATAGAATCGAGAGACCCAGTCTTGATTTAGTCCCAACTCAATCACCTTAGAAGCCTAGGCCATCTCAGAAAGGTCCCCAAAAGTGGCTAACAAATACACTTGAAAGTGTTCATCTTGATCAGGTTGGAAAGACAGGAACAAGAAATTCAACCGGGCAAATTTGAGGTGATGTAGATGATTGTGATTCACCTATTTATATGGATGTTTCTTATGATTATGAATTGAATTTGTCTACAGATTTTGAACCAACTTCCTTCAAAGAAGTCGCTTCTCATGATGAATGGAAAGAATCGATACAAAAGGAGTATGATGCCTCGATAACGAATGGCACTTGGAAGCTGGTTGATCCTCCATTGGGAACCAAACCAATTGGCTGCAAGTGGGTCTACAAGAACAAGTATAAAGTTGATGGCTCACATGACAAGCACAAAGGCAGACTTGTGGAAAAAGGTTTTGCACAGAAGGAAGGGGTCAATTATCAGGAAACTTTTTCTTCCACAGCAAAATGGGCTACCATCCGGACACTCTTTGCCCTAGCAGCTCAGAATGATTGGAAAGTCCATCAAATGGATGTAAAAACTGCTTTCTTGAATGGAGATCTAAAAGAGAATGTTTTTATGTCTCAGCCTAAAGGATTTGTTGTGAAAGGACAGGAACATAAGGTGTGCAAACTTGTGAAATCCTTGTATGGCTTAGAGCAAGCATCGCGAGCCTGGTATGAAAAGTTAATTGAGCATCTTATGAAACTCAATTTCAAACATTATGATCTTGATGATGCAACTTTGGTTATCAAGAAAGTTTGAAAAATAGTTGTATATCTTGTGGTATATGTAGATGATCTTTTGAAGACAGGGAATACATTACATCCATAAAGAAGGAATTGAGGAAAGGTTTTGAAATGACTGATTTGGGCTTTGTTCATTACTATCTCGGTATTGAAGTAACTCAACATCTGAAGTCTATATTCCTTTCTCAAAAGAAGTACATTGGAGATTTGTTGAACATATTTGGCATGGTTGAGTGCAATCCTATAACTACTCCAATGGAACAACACATATAGATCCAACAACACATAGATCGCTTGTAGGAAGTCTCGACTAAAAGATTACTACTAGACCAGACATTTCATTTGTTGTTGGAATCCTCTCCAGGTTTATGTAAAAGCCTTGTGAGGGACATTGGTCTGCTACAAAAAGAGTTCTAAAGTACTTGAAGGGAACTCAAAACTTTGGACTCAAGTATACACAGGTGGGCGACTTCAACTTGATTGGATACTATGATTCAGACTTTGATGGGGACAAAGAAACTAGGGTATCTACTACTGGTTATGCTATGAGTCTTGGATCAAGAGTTGTCTATTAGAGATCATGCAAACAATCAATTCCATCATATTCCACAACAGAGGCAGAATATTTGGCAATAGTTGAGGCAACAAAAGAAATTGTGTGGCTCAGGGAAATTTTGGAAGATTTGCACGTAAAACAAGTACATTCGACTCCACTCATGATTGACATTTCACATGGTTGATTCACATTCCAATAATATTTAAATATAATTTTCAAATATATTATAAAATCATTTTGATAGTTAAAAATCTGCATGTAATATAATGCAATTAATAATGAATAATAGTAATGATGATTCTTGCGACATATCTCATTTGCCGGTCCACCCTGCTGCCTTTATCTTGCTTCTTCATTTTACAAAATAATAATAAAATAATAATAAATATATATATATATATATAATATATATATAATATATATATATATATATATATATATATATATATATATATATATATATTAAAATTATATTGATCTTTTTCCTTTTAATTTAATTTTAGATAAATATTTATCTCTTCAAATTTTATTAACAATGTATTTAGGTATTTTGATATATATTAAAATTATATTGATCTTTTTCCTTTTAATTTAACTTTAGATAAATATTTATCTCTTCAAATTTTATTAACAATGTATTTAGGTATTTTGAGCTGCAAAAATGAGACTAACATTTTTCTTTAAACTTTATTTGAGGTAAACAAAGAAGCTTTTAAATTGCATTAACAATATACATAAGAATTATGATCTCAAAAGTAAAATAAAAATGAAATTTATTATCAAAATTAATTTTAAAATAGCCAATAATATTTATGATGATTCCAATTTCAAGGGTAAATATTTAAAAAAAAAAAATAAGAAAACTATTTTTTTAAAGCATATTTTCAATTTATCTAATTACAATTTTACTCTATTTATGTCCACGTCAATATTAGAATTAGTTGTATTTGAAATTATACTCTATATTTAAGTAAATCTAAATAAGTAAAATCTACATCAATTTATCTAATTAGAATATTACTCTACTTATGTCCATGTCAATGTTAAAATTAGTTGTAATTGAAATTATACTCTACAAATAAATAAAATCTATAATAAAAATTTAGGCTTTTTTTTTAAACATTCATAACTCTTATTCTATTATATTAATTAAGTAAATTTTAGATATCATTTTTTCTTAATTATTACAGGGAAACTTTACATGCCCTAAATGAGAATCTAACTCTATTAAAATATTTACAATTATATCATCAAATATATAATGTTACCAAATATCTTCTTTGATTATCAAAATTAATATTTTTTAAATATAACTACTTAAACTAAATATATCACAACCAAAAACTTATTTTATTATTTTATTTTATAAATTTAAAAAGACTCATTAACCTTCATATAATTCATAATAGTACATAATCCAATTCAATGAATGCTTTGCAAATCCTACTATTATAACAACAATAAAGCTCGTCCTACAGCTAATAGTGGGAATTAGGCTTTTTATGGAATGTTTTTTTTTTTTTTTGGTAAATTAAAGAAAATTATTGCTTCAAATGTCTTCAAAACTAAAGTACATTGTCCATCCATGCAGTGATTACTTTTGCTTCTAGACATAGCAAGTTTCTCTTTGTCTCAATGGAGATCAAGGAATTCAGCAACCTAGTCATTACATAGAATCTTAAAAAAAACAAGCATTTTGGTTATATTCTTACATTACCTAACATAACATCAAAGAAAATATGTAAGCATTTTGGTTATATCGTGACATTACAAAACATAACATAAAAAAAATGTAATGTCTTGGTTTAGAATTATTCTTAATTTTCTCGAAAAATTGTTTGAAAATTTCTACTATAAATTTCTCTAAGAAATTGCAAAACAAGAACCATCAAATATCGACAAAAATAAAATAGCATTTGCAAACAAACCTAAAAATACCACAATTCAAATAACATAAGAAATGGAGGATTGAGCAGCTTTATTTATTTACTGGAGAAATTACACACAAAGATCTTGATAGAAATAATTGTGTGATGGCCCCAAAAGATTTGTTGCCATAACAAATCAGGGCTCTGAAATAAAACTTGAAATCAATAAGTTGCACCTATGAATTACTACCTATAAGTTCTACTAGTGTTGTTGTTGGAGGTGAATTGTGATTTATGCCCTCAAATCTGCTCCAAAATTCATTAGGGACTTCTCTCAGCAAAATCTACAAGACCCAGAAAAATCTTAGGCTAATTCCAGATGACCCTGAAATCTCCCAAAAGGTGCAAGTTACCCATAAAATATTATTGTTCTTACTGTTGTTGTTGGAGAAGAATTAGAATTTATTCCCTAGAAACTACTCAAGAAATTATGAAAATTTACCTAGAGCTTCTCATACCAAACCCATAAAAACCAGGAAATGGTTTGGCTTAACTCCAAACCAAAATCGAACCCACAATGTGATGCAAAATACCCACCTAATGAGCAATATGCCCTACAATAAGAATGCACAATTCTTATCGAATATTTCCTTGAAAATTATATCAAATTAGTTATAGGCTTCTCACACCTAAACCAACAAAACCCACAAATCATTTGGGCTAAATCCAGTTGACTTGAAATGCCTAAAATAAAGTGAATTTCTAGTGGCGTGGTTTTGTGCCCAACAAGAGAGGAATTGTTAAGAAATGATAAAAAATACTCCATAAAATGGCTGAGAGATTGTGCACAAATATCCTTCGGTAAATATCTATCACTCCCAATTAAAAACTTCTGACAAATACCAACACCAAACACCAACAAAAACTTTGTTCTCCAACCCCTGTGCAAGTGCTATAAGAGAAAATCTGGCCCAACCAAAAGATACAGGAACATATATAAAAAAATGGTGCCAAACTCCTCCTCTAACTAATAAAAAATCTCCTGCAATTACTCAACACCTATAATAGAAAGATGTTGTTCTAAATAACCTCCGCATTTTGTTCTCTACGTGTAGAAATAACAAATTATTGTGTAAATCTTTTGCAATAAACTCCAATGGAAGTCATGAAATAGACTCCCCCAAATCCTCACTAAGATGACACTCAAAGTTCTTCGACGATAGAAGTGGAATTTCCTCTTGGAAATTATTTGTGCTAAGGAACACTGGTTGTCTTGGTTGAACAACTCAAGAGAACTCAAGTTTAGATTTCAAATAGAAATGATAAGATAGAATGATTTCTAGTTGAGTTCCTCCTCATTTTATAATTTTTCATGGAGCCTCCCTCTAGCTTCTAGATCATCCCTTTTTCTTTATTATTTTATTAGTAGGGGATATTTTCCAGCTTTTTCCATCATTTCAATAAAATAATAATTTTCCACCATTCCAATAAAATAATAATTTTTTTCCATTCTCTAATAAAATATTACTTTTCTATCATTCTCCACTAAAATAATAATTTACCTCCTTTTTATGATAAAATATTATTTTGTCACCATTCTCCATTAATATAATAATTTCCACTTTTCTCCCACAAAATAATATCTTCTCCCTTTTATTTAATATCTCCAAAATTGGGAAAAATACTTCGTAAATTTTGCACTCACAAAAATTGAGGACATGAAAGTCCTCCCTACCAAACATTTCTTGTCCTCAAGAAATGCTTGAACAAGTTCCCCCCCACTATGTGCTATCCCAAACAATCATTGCAAACAATATTAGGGTCCCAAATATGCCACTAAGTCATCCCTATCTCATGCACTATCCTATCATAAATGAGTCCCTTCATACTAGGATCCCAAGCCATCCTAATCAAAGTAAAACACATCTTCCTCCACTCATTTTCCAACAAGGTATAAGCCCCAGAAGCCCTCTGTATACTGTCCATGAGTAGAGCATCACAATAGTAAAAAATCATGAGTAACACAATGTGAATCTACCCTACTGAGTAGTGAATCTCATGTACTTCAAGATTAGACTCCTAAAGATACAATCCAACCCCTATGGAAATGAATTCTCGCCTGCATGAGCTCACCATAATCTCCTCATGTTGATCAGCCCACCATGTTGCTGAAGTCGCCCATGCCAACAACAAACCACTAAAACCCAATGGATGATCTGAATGATCTCCCCCTGTAGGAACCATATCACCTGTAATGGTAGTTGAACCATGAAACATTGTGATGCATTGATCCCATGCTAGTCTTAAAAGGGTGCAACCAAGCCAATGTTGCACCACTCTAACTATGACAGACTACCCATCACATGTAGATTGTAACCTTCCTCTTTGAACCTAATGGTAAAAAATCTGTGAAGGCCAAGTTCACCCTATCCTCACATCTCCAAGATATCAATGTTTACCCATATACTTCCAATCTCAATCCATAACAGTAACAAGGAAAAATTTCATTGCCATGAAACAAATTCCATGGCACTCCTACACATGTCAAACCAAGAGTGAGTTGAGTCACTCTCTACCCTGATCCTTCTCGTCACAAAATACAGTGACCAATCATCCAATTCAATCCCTAGATCCAATAACCATAACAACTGCTACATAGTCCTAATAATTGTTGGCACGAACTCGTAACATGTCTCGCGTCCCTGCATGCAATCAGTATATGTACTCCATACATCCCGAATCAGTCTGGTGCATGCGAGACTTCCATGCGTCTACCATACCACAATGTGAGATATGTTATGTTGCCTCATGTAGGTGTTGCCCAAAACTACCTGGATTCTAAACATATGCCTTTAAGATGAGTCCATTGACCACTATATATGATCCTGAGTGATCTCAGAATGTCTCACCCAATCAGTCTCACACATCTCTCTAAATTTGGGCTCAAAGGTGGAGTACATGCTACCCAGACAACAGATTGGATAATCCCCAAGCTGCACTTGCCAAATCGCAACCTAATCACAAGCCATGGCTGGAAATAATTTCTCTTGATGTAATGTGTTTCGTCCAAGTGTCTTAGATGAGCCTCTTAGGTCTTGTTGCTTGTGATGATAACATCAATAGATGATAGCCAAGTCTCGAATGCCAGTGTGCAATGTTGCAGAGTGATTAATTGAAGCTCATGGTCATCCATGTGATCGATTTACTCTCCAAATATGGGTGTTCCAAAAACAAAGGTGTTTATGATATCCTTGTCATGAGATCTCTCTTGTAGCAACACTCCAACAACTTATTATGCATCATCATGCTCTATTATACATAAATACGCACTTTTACACTTCTCTACATAGCACTAATCTCCACAGCACAACTTCGTTCACCATTGGATGCCAATGCTCAATGTCAAACCACCTTGTATGTAACACCTTGCTCCCACATAAAGCCGAGTGACCATGCCAATTGGGGTAAACATGAGATGAGAGGCTACCATGATCAGATTCGACCTCCTAGGTAATCTTAAGGAAATGGAATCAATAGAACATCACATGCAGCCATCCAACACCATCAACAGAACCCTCCGAAGACAAGTCAACCACTTAGACAGCTTGTCCCTGGGTCTCATTGTTGTTATAGACAATTTAAGGCTCAGTTGTTGTCATTCTATGGGTAAGGGAGTGACCAAAGACCTAACGTCACTCTCCTAGGCCTGCCTGCTAGTGACTGTGGTCCAAACTTGCCAGTTTTGTGCTAGTGACTCTAGGATTTGAGCCAATTTTTCAAGCCCAGAGCCCAAGCCACTGCCCAGAATGGAATGAAAGCTTAGAATGAATTAAATTACAAGGAAACAATGATTCAAAATTAAATAGTTGATCAAGGCCTTAACTAGAGCCCTACCAGCCATGACATGCATTTCATCAAACATATCATCGACATGTAACCTACAGGTGTAAAAAACAGAGTTAAGTGTAGGGATCTCTTACTTATATGAGAATCACCATGAACCATTGTTTCCTCATGTCATTTGCTACCTTATCACTTATTATGTCATAGATACAATATCCATTCAATTGCAGGTAAAAACATGCTGAGAGCCAAACATAGTTAGTGCCATAAAATGAACATATATCCAGCATAATAGGAACATAGTTACAATAAACATATTAGCCATAAAAATCCATATATGGATTAGTACTTTTACACATGGAAATAAATGGAATGAATTTCTCATTAATCATTGCAATGAATCGACCGGATTTGGGATTACCACGTTCCACCTGACCATAGATTGGTTGAGCCAAGTCTCTCTTCAGCCAATCACCCCCGTGCCATATTCAAAGCATGAATGTGGGACTCGTAGAGAACACTAAAACACCAATCAATGTGGATGCCCCCAAAATTCTCTGCCTACACCGTGAGGAATTTGAGTCCCTCTTAGTCTCTCAGGATTTACCATGCATCCACAGTCTGATCCAAGGATCACTAGGCCCTACACCGAGACATACTCGCCAGGATTTACCATGCATTCAATCCCAGAATTCCTAGGCCCACCGAGGCACACAATCTGGCTTTACCGCAACAGAAAGTCTAGTTCAAGGGTTATTAGGAAAATGGCTTCATGCATCTTCAGTCTAGTTCAAGGACCACTACCACCATGTGTTTTTAAATTCGGAGATTCCTCTGACTTAGCTTCGAATCCAATATGGAAAACCCACACAAACCTCATGAGAGAACCCATCTCATCAAAGCTATTAGGAAATGGCAAGGCTAGGCTGAAAATATTGTCACACATGGCAAAACCCATGGCATGATATAAAGAAACACATGGAATCCCTTGCATGCCAAATCTAGCATGGAAAATACACCTGCAAGTTGATACATGCAATGAAGCTTGTTGAAGCTGCTTGATCCTACCTTTCCCTACTTGATATTTGCTTCCTCTTACTTTTGTAAATAATGAGAGTGGGGGGGTTGAATTAGTATTCCTTACAATTAGTTATTATTAATCTTTCATAGCATTAGTTAATATTCAATTATTATCAGTGTTTGTACAATGATAGCAGTAAACAAAAGGAACACAAATGCACGCAGTTTTTAAGGTGGAAACCCTATCTAGGACAAAAACCACCTAAACTCTTTTTTAATAATTCTTTAATCTTAACCTCCAATTGAAAAGAAATCTCCAACTTCATAGAATATAGAAAAGTATTCTTCTCTAGTTCCCACTATATGGATGCTCCAATGCCCAAGATTCTTCAGTAGTCAACTTAACGGATGCCCCAACACCTAATGAGTTACAACCCACCCTAGCACCACCCTACCACCCTGAAGTTTTCTCATGCTTGAACTTGTTGGTGACTTCATGCACCAGCCTAGCACCACCCTACCACCCTGTAGAAGAATAAAAGAAAAATTGACTCACGTACCAGGGAAAATGGCCCACATTACAATGATATAGAATGATGTAGAAGAATAAGACGCACTAGACCATAACCCCAATTATCCACAACCAGCTAATGATGATCCTAGACCTCTCGACACTACCTCTTCAACTCTTGGCAAATAGACACTTGTACAACTTTTACAATGATGCTTTTACAATGACTATGTACAATGATACTTTTACAATGACTGTATGCAATGCTGCCCACTTGAAGACTTCATGTGGTGAACTTCTTGTTGTTATTCTGCACCTTGATCATTGCTATTTTAATGCTACCCTTTCTCACTCTTCACGAAATTTGATTATGCACCGAGTCTTCTCTTCATGAATTATAATACCAGCAAAAAGTTTTCAAGGAAATACCAATGACATGATAATAGCAAAACTTACCTCATCTTGCTGAGCATATGTCAGTGCTAAACAAAGACAAAAAATTAGAATACAAAGAACCTAATGAAATTAAGAGACGAACATGAAGATACAAAAGATACTTACCTGGAGCTTACCTATGCTATATCATTTTGTTGAACCTTTCTCTTTTATACCCTAGAAAGTCTTTGCAGCCCTTGACAACACTTGATCTAGTTTTTTTCTTTCCTTCTAGGAGAATGATATTGAATTTGATATATCTCTTTGATTTCAAATCCCCAATATGTGATCTTTGGCACTGTATTAGCCCTCTGCATCTTCTTTCCAATGCCATAGGTCTGCCTTGATTTGAATTCTTCAAGGCAAAGTTATGCCTAATCTCTCATAATGACCTAATTATGGACTAATTCAGTAGAGCAAACTTGTACGGAGTGCCACATGTCAGTTTTTCCTCTCTGGGCTCTGAAATTGATATACAGAAAACTAAATTCCATGCACTATCTGTCACTATTTACAGAATTCCAATCCATTTCTCAAAGAGAGAGTTATAATTATTTTCCCAAGGTCACCTTTTTGAGATGAAATTCGGGAGCCTTCAAAAACCATAACTTCCACAGATCATATCTCTGAAAATATAGCGAAGCAAGATCAGTAATTCGGTCACAATGTTCATCAGGATTTCGGTGCAAATGGGTTTTAATTTTAGCATCTAATACTTCATAGAAGTTCATTTATAGCGAACATTCCAAAATCACTCCTTTTGGATGATATATGAGATTTCTTTTTATAGAGTTGAGAGGGGTTTCTATAGAGAATGTTGGAGGGATTTAAGGAGCTTAAAAAATTATTAATGATTGACTATTCAATGACCAAAATCAATGATAAATGCCATTCCATAACGTCATGTGGTTTTAGCCCACTAATTGGGGTTACTAACTTCAATCTTGAATAACTTACAAACAACGATGAATTACGAGGAGAGCTATATATTGATATAAAGATATTTTCGAGTAGAGTATTACTATAATAGTTATGAGATGAGAAACCATGAATGGTGATGCCAAATGTGCCATGTAAGTTCAAGGTCATCCTTGGTGCTTCTTGGGTTGACATTAATGACAACCTCACATCATATTTAAATAAAAAATCTCCCCCTTTGGAATTGATGGCAACACAAGTACTCCCCCTCTAATCATGGCACCTATTCCTACTGCCTTCTCTCCCCCTTTAACATCAATGAAAAAGGGTAACTCCCCTTGACACATAACCATCCTACAGACCTGTACACACTTCCACTCCCCCTTTATTTTCTGAATAAGGAAAATCTAATGAGAACTTGGGAGAATCCCAAGCTTCTGGTGAATATATTCAAATGATTCACGACGTAAAGGTTTAGTGAAGATATCATAAATTTATTCTTTTGTGCCAACATATTCAAGTTTGATATTCTCTTTAGCGACTTTTTCTCTAACAACATGGTATTTGATCGGAATGTGTTTTGTTTTTGAATGCATGACATGATTCTTGGAGATGTTGATGGCACTGGTGTTATCACAGAAGATTGGAATAGGCTCACTAAATTGTACTTGAAGATCTTGCAAAGTTTGTTTCATCCAAAGGACTTGAGTACAACAAGTTGTCACTGCAATGTATTCTGTTTCTACTATAGATAGCGAGATTTAGATTTGCTTTTTGGTCAACCATGATACAAGACAACCACCTGGATAGAATGTTGTTGCACTAGTACTCTTACGATCATCAATGCTTCCTACCCAATCTGCATCTATAAAGGCTTGAATAATGAGATTGTTTCCCTTGGAATACCACAAGCCATATTCTATTGTGCCCTTTAGATATCGAAGAATTCTTTTGATGGCAATAATATGTGATTATTTTGGTGCTGCTTGGAATCTTGCTACTTGTCCAACTATTTCCAAAACATCTGGTTAGGAGGTTGTTACATATAGAAGACTACCAATCATAGATTTGTACAACCTCTGATCCACATCCTTAGATGAGTCATCTATGCTCAACTTGCAACCTGTTTCCATCGAAGTAAGGACGGGTTTGCAATCTTCCATTTTAAATTTCTTGAGCATTTCCTTAATGTACTTGGCTTGACATATAAATATTCCTTTCTCTTGCTGAGATATCCAAAACCCTAAGAAGTATGTCAACTCACCAATTAAAGACATCTCAAACTCACTTTACATCTTTGTCGCAAATTTCTTACTTAGTCGATCATCATTTCTACCAAAGATTATATCAACCACATATACATCAACAATTGTTAAATTATCTTTATCTATTTGTACGTAAATATTATTATCATCAGTACCTTTCTTGAACCCTTGTTGACGTATATATCCATCAAGACGAGTATACCATACTCACGGAGCCTGCTTGAGACCATATAGATCCTTCTTTAACCTACAAACATAGTATTGTTTTTCTGATAGAAGAAAACCTTGAGGTTGTTCAATGTAAAATTCCTCTTATAATTCACCATTCATAAATGTTGACTTAACATCCATTTGGTAGACTTTTATTTTTCTTGAACATGCATAGGCGAGAAACATCCTGATAGCTTCCATTCTGGAAATGGTAGAAAATGTTTCTTCAAAATTGATTCCTTCAACCTGTGCACATCCTTTGCAGACTAATCTTTCCTTGTTCTTGGTAACATGTAATCCTTCAAATTTTTTTCTCCCTTTGAACCTTTAATGAAACTACCATATTGTTCAAAATACCTTCCTGTCAATCATATACTTGTGCCATATACTTCTGCATAGATTCCTCATGTACAAACATTAAAGAGTCACCAAGCCAAATTGTTCAAAATAGTGAGTCACCTAACAAGCCATCTTGACTTATTATCTGAAGCAACTGCTAATTCCTCATGACCTTCTACTTTTACAAATCCTGAAAGCATAACTGCTAAAACCTTGTTATTTGCTTTGTCTTCTTGTACCTATTTCCTTTTCTAGACCTTTTTATTCCTGCAAGCGTGAGCTATGTGCCCATAGTTATGACACTTGAAGCATTCAATGTTGTCCATAGGTGATTCCATCTGATATCTACAATCGTGAGTTCTATGGCCATAGTTATGGCATTTGAAACATTCAATATTTGGTCCATTTAGCATGTATTCTCTTCTCACAAAATCATCGTGGAACTTGTCTCATGATCCTCCAAACTTGTTTCTAGGGCTTTGCAAGTAATGATTATACCTGTCAAAAACTTCACAATCCCTTGCCATATGTCCATAGTTGGAACATAAAAAGAAAAAACCATTAAATAAATGAAAATATTAAGAATATTTTTCATTCTTCCTTGGGTGGGGTGTTGTAGTTTGTTAGGGTCCTTTGTTCTTGACTGCTTTGGTCTTGTTCTTTTGTTACCGGGAATAGTGTCCACTCGGAGCTACTATTCCCACTAAGACTGGTAGCTATCTTAGAAACAAACAAGTAAAGACTACTTTCGTTTTCCTTTATGAAAATATATAAGAGTGGAATAAAGGACACCAACCTTGGTCTTGCGCTTGGTTCCTTACTTGATTCCTCTCCTTCCTGATAGATCTTTCCTGCTTCTTCTTCGTCTGCCCAGCTTCAAAGAGCACCTATGGAATCAAAGTAGCATAATACTATCGAATAACAGAGATCTATATTCATAAATAGAACAAGACCAGATATGTATTAACGACACCAATGCATATATAATCAAACATACAAGAGTATGGAGGAAAACTTGAATAGCTTTATTAATATCAAGAATAGCAAGAGGATTACAACCGATTGTTCTGACCGAGCACCATCCTCCAGCAAGAAAGTCCTTCTTCACCTCAAATAAAGCTTAGATCACCCAACACTATGAAGTTTCACCAGAAAACCAATAGCACTTCTCTACAAGATACAAGGTTCTAGCCTCTGGATCTCTGTGATGAGGGATCCATATATAGATGATTGTAGGGGGGTGAGTCATCTTCTGGGGTTTTTATTAGTGTCCTCTCTCTGATAGTTCTTGATTCCACTTGGAGACTGATGATCTTTTACTCATCCCTGGTCAAAAACAGAGAGGAAAGTGTCAGAGGGGGAGCTTCTGGAAGATTCTATGATTTTCCACCTTGCAAACTGTCTCTACCATTTGTCCATTCTCGCCCATCGCACCCTACAGAGGGGCCATCCAGTATGCATTGCACCCTTTACACTAGGAAGGTGATATGCATCAGACCCTCTGCACAGGGTGTTCAGTATGGTCCAGCTTTGACCATTTCTGAGTATTTTTTAGTGGAGAACTTCTAGGAGATGATGTAATCAGCTGACCTTGTTCCTTTAGGTAGTGAAGCAACACTTTTAGGGACTTAGGAGTCCTCAGTTTATGGACATTTATGATTTGGTTTGAAGTGCCCAAAAATGTCTATAACAATTGCCCCCTAAAGCATGAGGTCGTTAATCTTTTGATGTCGGGTGAAATGTTTTATCATGAGGATCCGAAGTTTTTTCGAGCTAGGAGGCGACCTGTAATAAGATACAATACAATACATTATCTTCATAATATTTTTCATGATCTAGCTGAGGCAGGCATTCCCATGCTCAGCTTTATAAATTCATTTTCATGTACATAGGACAGACAATCGTTTGTGTAGCAAACTGATGATTCGGACTCATCATCCTTTGATTTGGATGATCATCTATTCGGAAATGATGTACATTTGATGTCTTTATATTCCTGAATATATCGTAGCCTGGATGGATGAAACTAGATCCGAGGTCTTCAAAACTCTTTCAATCTTCACTCAGAGTACAAGTCGATCCATGTGAAAAAATGTTCTGGAGTCGAACATGGAAAGACATCACCTAATTACCAGCCAATGATGTAAGCTGTTAAGAGGCACGAGAGGAATCACCAATAATGAAAATGACCCTCAAGGTACTATAGTACAATTCGTGCAGTGTGAGGTGTCGAACACCATGGAAAATCTCTCGGTCAAAGGCCATTAATGTAAACCCATCGCCAAAAGTGAGAAACTTGCCATTGAGGCATTCAAGCTTCAAAGTATTGAAAGGGTTGTTCCTAGGTCGACTTCTTGGATAATGCGCTGATGTCGACAAGAAGTGACCCGTCGTAGGAGGGCCTTAATGAATCCCACATCTATGACACGGAATGAAGCAAATGATTTTGGAGGTGAAAACAATCTGATGATATAGGGTTCAGGGTGGTGGTCATGAAAGAATGGAGCATGAATGTATTGTAGCAGGTGAGACACAGGCGAATTCTCTGAGTGACTTCTCTTGAACATATCGGCAACACTAATGATGGAATGGTAGCATTAACCCCAAAGATGGATGGTGTGACGGGCCAATGGTGATATGACCAGTGAACGGAACAACCCAACCCGGCTTGGATGCGGAAAGAAAGTGTCATGTTCAAGAGTGACTTGCTACCAATAAAGTTTTTTCAAGTTTTCTTCCCAATTTTCCCCAGTCATTGCTGACCAATACCTCTTTATTTATGTCAAGATTGAGGAGGATAACATATGCTTGTTCTATAATTTTCCCTTCAGGTGAACCTGTCGCTATATTTTAATGAGCCTAGTGACAGTGAAACTCGTTCTCATCCATTTGGATGAGTTTGTCGCTATTCAATTTTAACGATTTTAACAACAAAGATAACTTGGTACTTTTCAATTTTAGAGAGTCTGAAAGCGACGGAAAGGAAACTCCAAATATTATTTTTTGCCATATAATCCCTTAAGTCAGAAAAAGCGTAAAATAATATGAAAGGGATGAATGCTCAGTAATTTTAAGGAGCCGAACAAGACAAGTGCTCGATCTTTTTGTGTAATAATCACTCAAGTCCAAAAAGATTAAAATCTAGAGGAGGGATAGCACTTCCGATGACTTTAACGAGCCGGAGAGGCTAATCGCTCAGCAATCTTTTCATGTTTTATGAGTCAGTTGAAAAGAGATTAAAGGAGACTCATTTTTCGAGGAACGAGTGATGATTTCGGGTAACAGCTGATTCCAGGTAAGGTTTGAAATTTTC
Source organism: Pinus taeda (assembly GCA_000404065.3). Taxonomy (NCBI): domain Eukaryota; kingdom Viridiplantae; phylum Streptophyta; class Pinopsida; order Pinales; family Pinaceae; genus Pinus; species Pinus taeda. The sequence continues at coordinate 2,863 of APFE030093395.1, read as the reverse complement.
CTATCACGGCAGTGTCACAAGGATGGCTAATAGAATCACTCTTTGCAGATGTTCCTCGAAAGGGTAAACAATCAAATGGAGGCGAATGATTGGCTAAAAAATAGAGTGGAGGTGATGATGAGAACATGACCAAGGCTCAAAAGCTGATGATAATGCATTCACAATGGTTATTTACCAAAAAATTGGTTCATTTTTTAATGAGCTTAAACTATGGGGGAAACATTTGCTCATTGCTTATGTTTATTTTTTAACGAGCTTGAATTCCACGTTAAAACTGCTCGTGCAAGTCATATAATAAGGATATCTCATCTAAGATGCCATTTTTTATGGGGCTTGTACCTTTTAAAGCTTTGCCCCAGATCCTTTCTTTATGCAAGCTAGGAAACGACCAACCTTACGAGTTTAAAGGGTTAAAGGACCTACAAATTTAAAAAATAAATGGTCACTCTTCGCTTGCATGCAAAAAGGTTTGCATGCCCCTAGGTATAGCGCAAAATTCCCAGGTTATCATATGAAAGCTCTCCATCCACGCCGCGGACAAAATGCTTCCTTGGCAATGTTTACCAAAATAGACGAAGGTGAGTGGCACAGTCGCCTCCACTCACATAACTTTGACGAGGGAATATTATTCCAGTCTAATCCCATTTTCCTAAATGGACAGGTGTGTCAGACTAGTCATATATCCTTCGCAGAAACCTACTTTATACCCAAGGCTTTCCTGCCGAAACAAACCAGGGTGCATGCCCCCTAGGTTTCAATCATATCCTCTTGAATCACTCACGCTCATCAGGTCGACGGACTGGAGATCGATGAGACATTCCTTGCGTGAAAAGACCATTTAGGGATAGCATTTGACTATTTGCTATGTGTAAACCAGGGAATGACAGTTGGTCTATGAGCTTGACCATTCTTCCTTCATGTGGAAAACACATTACTCTAAAGAGTGAGGAGACGACGACTCCCATGCAATAAATATAGTCACGTCCAAGGAGTAGATTATAATCCAGGGGTCCTTGGACTACCATCATGTTCATGTGAACGGTTTTCCTTCTCAAAGTAATGGGCACATTGGGAAGGATCCCTAACGGTCGACTGGTTCCTTTGTCAAAGCCTGTCAGATTTCTCATTTCAGGCAAAAGCGATGGCGAACCAAGCGTTTTCCAAGCAGTTGAGGAAACGATACTCACAGAAGCCCCTTCATCTATGATGGTACTAGCCATGACCATTCTGTAAGCTTGTACACTGATTCGGAATGGTACACTAACTAGTAAATGGGGTCTGCCTAGTAGATTCCAGTCGAAGGAAACGACTAGGTTGCTTGGAGGTGGGACCGAATAGACGGCCAGATATGACTCTGATGAACTTCCTTCCTGCAGTAAAGGAATGGGTATACTGCCCCCAAGTTCATCAGAGTCTATGTTTACGAAAATAATTTGAACGGTGTCATTCTCTTTCTCTTCAGTGACTGTATCATTCGAAGATGAACCTTCTGAAGGCATGACCGGGTCAACTGTCGCCTCGACCTTTTGACTTTCGTCTGGTATGGATTCAGAGGGTTCATTTTCAATGTTAGATGTTTCAGCCGACCACAATGGCGTGCCAGCCAGATTTTCAACCAGTGGTGGACTCGACAAGAGTTTCTTATATCCAGGAGGGAGCCATGCAGTGAAGTAGGACGGTCATCCAAAACTCTTTTAGCTTCGTCTAGGAAGGGACAACGGTGGACTGCGTGATCGCCTTCACACAATTTACAAGGAAATTTGCGATTCCTTTTCTGTCCAGATACTTTGCTTTCACTGGTTGATGGTGTACTTTCAACATGATCATCAGAGGTTGACGACACCGGATTGTGCAAACGAGGAGACCAGTACTTTAAGATCCGAGGGATGCAAGGACAATCTCGATGATAGTGGTCTCCTTTGCAAATGACACATGGAGATTTAGGTTTAGATGGTGCGGTGTGAGGATTTTCGCTAGACGATGCATGGTTGCCCCCTTTCGCTTTTGGTTCTTTCTTCTTCTTTTCTTTTTTCTCTTTCCGCTTCTTCTACTTCTCAGTTACTTGATCTTTAGCTTTACCAGCTTTATCAAGTGAAGAGGAAGGAGGAGAGGGAGAAATAGATGAAGTAGAAGGCTGGGGGGTAACTCTAGTATCATCAAGTTTCTGACTTGACTGTTCAGGAATCACGGTATTCTGAACGATAGAGGTAGAGAAGAGCCATACGGGCAAACCAATCATCAACCCTGGAAATGACAATGTGGCCATATGGGGTGCACCAACATCTCCCCAAGAGGAGAAAGGACTAGGATTTCCTCCAAGGGGAAATCCTTGGTTGGTAGACTCCATTTTTCTCAACCCGAAGACCAACGAGGGAACTTGTGATGTTATTTTGATTAAAATAAATTTTAGACACTTTGACACAACTTTTTTTTTCATTTTTTAAGAGTCGAGAAAAAACAAAAGATGACTCTAGTCGCCTTCGATTTTTAATGATCCTGAAGTGACAAGTGCTCAGATCGACCTTTTCTTTTAAGGAGTCTGAAAAGGAACAAAAGAGACTTCTCTGGAAATCTAGGCAGAGGGGATTACCAAACCAATCGCAAAGCTGTAGAATACTTTTTACAGTATGACAGTCAATCTTCCTGAATGCTGTGTTCAGTGCATTGCGATCGATAGGGTGGTAGACACGTCTTCCTAAGGATAAAGGATGTAGCCTATTATGGTCTCCCAGTATATACTCGATGGTACGTGGGAGCACAAGTCCGTACTGGCACTTGTCATCTCAGAGTGGAGGAATCACCCAAACAACAATGAAAACAACAGTTACCAGGTTTTACGACGCCGGAATACGTCTCTAGCCTA
>APFE030093389.1:2360-14145 GCA_000404065.3 Pinus taeda | reverse complement strand
CGCTCACTATGTTGTGGCACACTGTAATATTGGAGTAAATGAAGACTTATTTAATGCTTCACTTGCTTCTTGGAAAAATGATTGGTTGCTTGATTCAGGAGAAACTTGCCACATGAATTTTAGAAGAGATATTTTTGAAGAATTTACTGACAATGTTGATGGAGCAGTATACTTTGCAGACAAATCAAAACTCAAGCCATCAGGGCTTGGCACAATCAGGCTTAAATTTCCTGGTCTTCTAGACTTTCTTCTGCATCATGTTTTATATCTCCCACAGCTGAGGAGAAACTTTCTATCCTTGGTCCTCATCCGCCAGCAAGGACACTCCATTCATATGTTTGATGACAAGGTTGAGGTGAGAAAATAATCAGACCACTCAATTGTCATGACAGGGATAGAAGAATAAAGGCTTCTCAAGCTGCAGGGTACCTCTGCTTGTGCACAAAATTTCTCATACAATTCTCATTATGAAGAAGGTAAATTTCAATCGAGTTTATTATGGCATGTTAGATTTGGACACTTGAACTATGACAATCTCCACTTGTTGAAGAAAAAGGTTGTTATTGGTTTGCCTACAATTCCTAGGAAACTTAAGCAATGTGATGCTTGCATTCTAGGAAAGCATAGCAAATAGTCTTTTCATGATTCATATTCCAGAGCACATAGAAAACTTGAACTCATTCATTCAAATTTATGTGGTCCAATGTCTGTTCCTTCTACAAATGGAAATAAATATATGATGACATTTATTGATGACTACACCAAAATGTGTTGGGTTTATTTATTGAAGAACAAATCTGATGCTTTTCAAACATTCAAGAAATTTCATACATTGATTGAAAATGATGCACAATCTCATATTGGATCTATTTGCACCAATAATGGAAAATAATACACTTCAAATGAATTTGAAAACTATCTTCACCAACATGGGATCAAACATCAAACAACTGTGCCTTATAATCCCCAACAGAATGGAGTAGTTGAAAGAATGAATAGGACAATCTTAAATATGGTGCGCTCCATGATGTTTTTCAAAAATGTAAAATTGATGCTTTTGGCTGATGCAGTTCTATGTACGGTATATGTAAAGAATAGATGTCCATATAATGCTATTAGAAACAAGTATCCTTATGAAATGTGATATGGGCACATTCCTTCGGTAAAGCATCTTAGCGTCTTTGGTTCCATATGTTATGCCTTGATACCAAAGTTACATAGAAAAAAACTTGGTACAAGAATTCGTAAGTGTATCTTCCTGGGATATTCAAACACCTCCAAATCATACCGTCTCTATGATGAAGTCAATAAAATTTTTATTGTATCTAGAGATGTAATCTTTCTTGAATAATCCAAAACTGACAATGTTGTTGAGCGGCAACTTGATCTCTTGGATAGATTCGCAAATGCAAAAAAATTTCAAGAATTTGATAATTAGATTCCACATATTGAAGGGGGGATTCCTATATTAGATCAACCTATGGAATCTTCTTCTGAAGCACTCTCTCCCCCGTATAAAACTCCAACAGTGGATGATACTTTGAGTGATGTGATTGACAGAATTGGGAGACTCAATCTTGATTCAGTCCCAACTCAATCAACTGAGCAGCTTGGAGCATTTGAGAAAGGTCTCCCAAAGTGGCTGAAAAAGACACTTGAAAGTGTTCATCTTGATGAGTTTGGAAAGACGGGAACTAGAAATTCAACTTGGCAAAATGGAGGTGATGTAGATGACTCTGATTCACCTGTTGATATGGATGTTTCTTATGATTGTGAATTGAATTTGTCTATAGAATTTGAACTAACTTCCTTCAAAGAAGATGCTTCTCATGATGAGTGGAAAGAAGCAATGCAAAAGGAGTATGATGCCTTGATAAATAATGTCACTTGGAAGCTGGTTGATCCTCCATTGGGAACCAAACCAATTGGCTACAAGTGGGTCTATAAGAACAAGTATAACGCTGATGGCTCACTTGACAAGCACAAAGCTAGGCTTGTGGCAAAAGGTTTTGCACAGAAGGAAGGGGTCGATTATGAGGAGAATTTTGGCCCCACAGCAAAATGGGCTACCATCCGGACACTGTTTGCCCTAGCAGCTTAGAACGGTTGGAAAGTCCATCAAATGGATATAAAAACTGCTTTCTTGAATGGAGATCTAGAAGAAAATGTTTTTATGTCCCAACCTGAAGGATTTGTTGTGAAAGGACATGAACATAAAGTATCCAAACTAGTGAAATCCTTGTATGGCCTCAAACAAGCACCGCGAGCCTGGTATGAAAAACTAACTGAGCATGTTCTTAAACTCAATTTCAAACATTATGAGCTTGATGATGCAACTTTGTTTGTCAAGAAGGTTGGAAAAATAGTTGTATATCTTGTGGTATATGTATATGATCTTTTGATGACAGGGAACAATGAGAGCTACATTGCATCCATAAAGAAGGAATTGAGGAAAGGTTTTGAAATGACTAATTTGGGCTATGTTCATTACTATCTTGGTATTGAAGTAAATCAACATCTGAAGTCCATATTCCTTTCTCAAAAGTACATTGGAGATTTGTTGAATAGGTTTGGCATGACTGAATGAAATCCTATGACTACTCCAATGGAACAAAACTTAAAGCTCACATCCATTGAAGGAAAAGAATTTGAGGATGCAACACAGTATAGACAGCTTGTAGGAAGTCTCAACTACCTGACTACTACCAGACCAGACATTTCGTTTGCTGTTGGAATCATCTCCAGGTTTATGCAAAAGCCTTGTGAGGGACATTGGTCTGCTGCAAAAAGAGTTCTAAAGTACTTGAAGGGAACTCAAGACTTTGGACTCAAGCATAGACAGGTGGACGACTTCAGCTTGATTTGATACTTTGATTCATACTTCTATGGAGACAAAGAAACTGGGGTATCTACTTTGGGTTAAGCTATGAGTCTTGGATTGGGAGATATCTCCTAGAGATCATGCAAACAATCAGTTTTAGCAGATTCCACAACAGAGGCAGAATATCTGGCAACAGCTGAGGCAACAAAAGAAATTATGTGGCTTAGGAAAATTCTAGAAGATTTGCAGGTAAAACAAGTACAATCGACTCCACTCATGATTGACAATACCTTGGCAATAAAGTTGGCGAAGAACCCAAAGTTCCATGATTGTACGAAGCACATCAATACAAAATATCATCTGATTCGACCTCATTTTGAGGACAAAACAATCCATCTTCACCATTGTTTCACTAATGAGTAGATTGCAGACATCTTCACCAAAGCACTTGGAAGAGAAAAGCTTGAATGATTCTGAATGATGCTTGGACTCACCAACATCCCTTCAAATTAAGGTGGGGGGGGGGGAATGTTGACACCTAATCATAGGGATTGGGTGAACAACTGTGATTAGTGTAAATAAATAATAGAGGAAATGGAGAGTCATTGGGAGATGAAACTGAACAGTCACTCCCTCTTGTATATAATAATGAACAATCTAAATGAACAATACAATTTCATTTGATGAGGTACCTCCTGGCATGATAGGAAGAAATCTTGTTGGCCAACTGCCCATTTGTTTGCTATTTGGTGGTTAGGCCCACAAACACTCAATTAGATCAGTTGCATTCCATGGTCTGATTTATTTTATGAAGGAAAACTACAATTTCAAGACTCACTGGGTCTTGATTACCTTTGCGGCTCCACAAGTGTCATTTCAACTTGCTTATTTGCATTGAGTAGTCCCTTGGCCTGATTGGCCTAAACCACATATATCTTTTGGTTACGTTTATAAGTATGAACCACAAATGACTGTCCATCTTTATTCAATATATATTTGTCTGGTCTAATGAAGTATGTGGCATCACGAATCCACAAATAACATAATAAGTGCTACCAAAGAACACCTTACAGACATCTAATCGGATTATGATCACATTCAACTTCATCTTCGAAAGGAATTGAGATGGAAAATTTGACATTACATTGCCTTATGACTTGGAATTCGCTGCCCTTGTCATCATTCTCAATGGATAAGGTTCCAGATGCTTACGGGTCTTCAATCACAATGTTTGCACTAACGCCGTTGAGACCAGATTCATTTGACCTTCCTTTCGGTTTTCCATTTCTCCATTTTAGCCTTCTCACAGTGATCATAGAGGTTATTTACCTTAAATAAGGGTAGTTCTCTTCTAAGGTAGCGTTGTAAAGCTCCTTCCCTATGTTGATGCTCAAGTTCGAGGTCTAACGATAAATATTTTTTGATTAACTCAGTAATGTAATCTTGGACGCTTTGCCCCTTGCCTTGGTCAAAGAATTTCCATTTGATTTGGTGGCCTTCTTGATATCAAAACAAAGTAAAACTGAGTTTGATAGTGTCTTGAACTCCCCTCTTGAAACTGGGGAGGGTTGCTTTGGTTTTTTATTGCCTTGCATGTAACTTGCACCCTTGAATAACAAAATATTTCTCTAGCAGTTGAAGTAATGGTCCAACATTTTGTCATCAACTTGTCCATCATTTGCATGGATAACAAGGTACTATCCACTTGCTACCCGTGGCTTCCAGTTTCAAATTTCTATAGTCAAATGCTGTGAAATCTTCTGATCTGCTTGCCTTTGTCAAGTGATGTTGGATCTTTATAAGTAAATGGTATGAACACTTTATTCTGTGTCCCTCCTCCAACTAGAATTTTTCTTTCCTTCATATGCTTCTAGGAAAGGTCGTTGAGTAATTTCCTCTTCCTTCTCTGTGGGTTGATAAAACCCACTTGTTGCCAACATAGCATTTTCCCCTTTCTTTCTTAATTCTTTACAGAGCAGCCTACATATATGGTGAGCTCCCTGGTGGAAGTTAGAAAAGCAACATGGAGAATGAAGGAAAGATGATATCTAGGTAAAGATGATTTTGGGTGGAAGTTTAAAGGATGATTTCTAGGTAAAGATAATTTTGGGTGGAAGTTTAAAAATCTACCGGGCATTAGATCTTTAGAAAATGATTCAGCCACCCATTAAAAATGGTCTCCTTTGATATATTAAAGTCGATGCTGGTTGGAGACAGCTAACTATATCAAATCTCTTGTACAAAAGTTATTAAAAATGGAAACTAACATTTTTGCACATGAATGTCGATGCAGTGGTTGGAGACCACTAATTATGCACAAAAATAATTAAAAATGGCAAGACTAAGACCTAAAAGGTCGATTTAGTGGCTGAAAATTCTCCAACCACAATGCTTAATGACTTGCACACAAATCTTGGCGAATGTTGTACCCAATAATCCAAGGATATAGTACCTGAGGTGTTGGGCAAGTACATATGGTATAGGTTAAAAAATAATGTTTATTTTAAAATATAGTATAAGCTTGCCAGTATGCTTCACAAATTTGTTTGGTGGCCTTCTTTAAGCCTGTGACTATCTCAGGGATTTCATTTTGGCCGTGTTAGTATGGATCGAGCTTGGAAGCAAGTTATGAAAATAGTAGGCTAGAATTTGTATTAAGGAGACTTTCTTCCATTAACAGTGTCTTCGAAATCCTATTCTCTATGTTTTAATTGCAGATGTCCTTAATTATCCCACATCCAATAGATTAGATTAGGTACATATATTAGAGGAGCTGTCCATGTTGTTACCAGTTACATGACTCGGACAGGTTTCGAGTCCCTTGTCTTCAGCCAAAGATAGTTCACACTGGCAAGTTTTCTGGAACCTACGAAAGATGGTGGTTGCACAAGAGGTGTCATTGGTAAAATAAAAGTGTCGCTGCAAACTGAAATATCAAACTGCCGTGTCTTGGTTGATTGCACGACAGGTCTCATTGGGAAAATAGAAGTGCCCCACAAAACTGAATTGTCGTGTAATAAAATAGTTGCATGCCTTTAGGCATGGATTTGTTTTTACGTAGAAATCACCCAACGTGGAGGGAGTGGTTGTGATGTTTACCCATTAATTTATATTCTACTTCAACGGATTGTATGCCATACTTCAATTGATTGGATGCCTGGCTGCCAGGTTTTGCGCCCTTATTGGTGATTGTATTTGCAATTTAATAGTTTTTTTATACATATATTCCCAAAAATATTGACTGTTTAATATTGGTTCTATGGACAATGTGGGCCTTCTGCATGGTACCCAATGCAATACAAGATGCATCATGCAATATACATGGCACTATTCGTAAGGTGTTACCCTGTATGGCATGGTGCAACTTGTAAGGCATCGTAAAGCACGCCACATTATAATTGGTAAGACATTATAATGCAAAGCACAACTTGCTTAAGGTATTATAATACATAGTAGAATATGTAAAGTGTTGGATCTTTGTGTAGATTGAGTTTACAATGAAACTTGTTAGACATTATAATGCAAAACACAACAGGTATTATAATACATAGTGGAATGTGTAAGGTGTTGGATCTTTTTGTACATTGAAATGTGTTGGGTACCTTAGTGCATTTCATATAGGATAAAATTTTAGGTAAGGCATAGTGGAATGTGTAAGGTGTTGGATCTTTTTGTACATTGAAATGTGTTGGGTACTTACTGCATTTTATAAGGTGTTGGGGGTAGGATAAAATTTTAGGTAAGGCATTAGCGTTATTCAATTTGTAAGGTATTGGATTACCTTGATCCACTTTTTAGATGGTTGGGTACATGCCTTACCATATGGGGTTACTCTAATGCTTTATGGAGTGTATTAAGGTACCTAATGTATTATTGTATCCCAATGCCATATAGGTTATGTTGGCTATTCCCAACACCTTACAAGGTGCATCTAGGTAGTCCAATGTTGTATCCCAATCTCTTATGAGTTGTGTTGTGCATTATGCATGATACAACTAGTAAGTGTTGGGTATTCCCAATACTTTACATAAAAGGTGATAGGTATTAGTTGAAAAATTCCAATGTATATTCATAAAAGGTGATAGGTATTAGAGTACAAAACATGCATTTGCCCGCTTGTGACTTGTGGCTTCCCGTTTAAGTTGCTACAATGATATATTGTTAATTCTCTATTCTTCTTGGTCTCGTAGCTTTGGGTATTTACAGGTAGATGTTGTGAATGCTTTGCTATTTTTCTTGTCTCTTTCTGGAAGATGACCTTTTTTATTTTCTTCTTGTATTTTTCCCTTAGTCACTGTTAACACCTAATCATAGGGATTGGGTGAACAATTGTAATTAGTGTAAATAAATAATAGAGGAAATGGAGAGTCATTGGGAGATGAAACTGAACAGTTACTCCCTCTTGTATATAATAATGAACAACTTAAATGAATAATACAATTTCATTTGAGGAGTTACCTCCTAGCCTGACATGGTATCATAACACAGGTCCCAAAATTAGTTCTTTTAATTGTAACTCCTGTCATATTTCTCTGCCATATTCTGTCCGTCTATTCTACATCTTTTTTGGGCTAAAATCTTTGTCGAAACCCTGTAAATCTCGTTCATTCTTGAATACATTCGTTGAAGTGCGTTACTGCATGTCGTATTCAACAGTAATCTTACTGTTGAAGGGGCCGTATTGCTGCGCTGAGACATTGCTTTTGGAAAGTTCAAAATGATTGAAGGATCAATGTGAGAGCCTGGTCAAAACTTGAAGGTGGTTCGGCGTTTGGTAAGTGCTTTCAATAATCAGAATTCATTATCAAGCTCATACATTGTATAAGTTTGATGGTCAATGGCATATATGGTGAATGCGTGAAGTTTTTAGTCGGTTGAATGGCGATGTGCGCTAGAGTGACTGTGTTCACTACTCTACCGTTGCCATACGCTATACACTAGAGTGATTGTGTACGTGGTCCCCTCGGCTCCCACAAGTGTATTCACTGTATGCCCTCTCCTTCGATCATACTATATTAAACCACCTCTGCGCACTCTTGCGTTGAACCTTTAGATTCATCACTCCATAACGCTGTCATAACATACCTCCCTCCTGCTCCGGTTTCTCATATCTCGCTGTCATAACATACCTCCCTTCCTCTTCGGTTTCTCATATCCCACTGTCACAATATACCTCCCTCACCGCTCCGGTTTCTCATATCCCGCACAATGGTTACCTAAATACATTGTTCCATATTACCTAAATACATTGTTCTATATATATATATATATATATAATGCCGACATACATTGTTTCGTATACATTTTTTCATTGTTTCCCATGTTTTGCTCCCACGCTGTATATGAATGTTATTAACGCTGTTCGGTTGGAATGCTATTAATGTTGTCGTATTGGAATGTTATTAACGCTCCTAAGTTTGGCTCCTATGTTGTCCCTGATATACCACCTCCCCCAAATTGTCCCTTCCCCATATACCACCTTCCCTAAATATTCCCTCCCCAAAGTAATACCTCTGTTTTTAATATATTAAGTGCAATTTTTAACCATTAAAAGTGCATTTTTTATATATTGGCAGCAGGGTACATTTTTTTAAAATGCATTCATTGATATCTATTTTGGGAGTAGTTCTCATGGGAAGGAAAACTATTCAGAATGGTCACGGAAAATCAAACACACTTTCATTTTTAATGAGTTGTGGAAATGAGTGTGTGTTGGAAATAGAGACAAAGAGCCAGAACAACCTACCTCAGACAAGGAATTTGCCATTTGGGAAAATAAGAATAGCAAGGCTTATGCATTGATTGCGGCATCAGTAAATGAAGAGGTGAGTAGCCATATTTTGCCATTTTCAAATGCTTTCAAAGCCTTACAAAAACCGGAGGAACTCTATGACTCACACTCTGCACTTGAAGTTGTTCAACTCATGATCAAATTGTTTACCCTTGAATTACAAAATGATGTTCCTCTTGCTCTTGCATCAGAAGTAAAATCTATTATGCATGATATCAAAGCCACTAATAGTGAACTGGACATTCCTCTGATAGCTTTCTCAAGGCACTTTATCCCACTTCCTCAAATTATCTTGAGTCATTGCGAGCAAATGGAAACCTCAAAGATATTACCTTTAACTCCCTTATGAAAATATTTGCTGAAAGAGAGAAAACTTTTGGGAAGAAGACAACTCCTCAATCTTCTGAAGAGGCTGCATGTCTTGCACATAGAGAGAAGAATCTTGCTCAAGATTCTTCCAGAGGAAGAGGTGGTCGAAGAGGAGCAGGAAGAAATTTCAGAGGTAGGGGGGCACACACTCTCAAGGAGAAAAGTTAGATTTGCATTGCATATGATGCAAAAGAGATGGATCACATGATGCATCCACATGAAAGTTGCGTTGGGATAGAATTGAGCAAGAAAGAAACCAACCCAAAGGTAAAACTAATGACAAAGATAAAGGTAAAGCACCTGAATCCGCTCACTATGTTGTGGCACACTGTAATATTGGAGTAAATGAAGACTTATTTAATGCTTTACTTGCTTCTTGGTTGCTTGATTCGGGAGCAACTTGCCACATGACTTTTAGAAGAGATTTTTTTGAAGAATTTACTGAAAATGTTGATGTAGTAGTATACTTTGCAGACAAATCAAAACTCAAGCCATCAGGGCTTGGGACAATCAGGCTTAAATTGCCTGGTCTTCTAGACTTTCTTTTGCATCATGTTTTATATCTCCCACAGCTGAGGAGAAACTTGCTGTCCTTGGTCCACATCCGCTAGCAAGGACACTCCATTCATATGTTTGATGACAAGGTTAAAGTGAGAAAATAATCAAACCACTCACTTGTCATGATGGGGATAGAAGAATAAAGGCTTCTCATGTTGTAGGGTACCTCTGCTCATGCACAAAATTTCTCATACAATTCCCATTATGAAGAAGGTACATTTTCATCAAGTTTATTATGGCATGCTAGATTTGGACACTTGAACTATGACAGTCTCCGCTTGTTGAAGAACAATGGTGTTATTGGTTTGCCTACAATTCCTAGGAAACTTAAGCAATGTGATGCTTTCATTCTAGGAAAGCATAGCAAACAGTCTTTTCACGATTCACATTCTAGAGCACATAGAAAACTTGAACTCATTCATTCAGATTTATGTGGTCCAATGCCTATTCTTTCTGCAAATGGAAATAAATATATGATGACATTTATTGATGACTACACTAGAATGTGTTGGGTTTATTTATTGAAGAACAAATTTGATGTTATTCAAACATTCAAGAACTTTCATACATGGATTGAAAATGATGCACAATATCATATTGGCTCTATTCACACTGATAATGGAAAAGAATACACTTCAAATGAATTTGAAAACTATCTTCACCAACATGGGATCAAACATCAGACAATTGTGCCTTATAATCCCCAACAGAACGGAGTAGCTGAAAGAATGAATAGGACAATCTTAAATATGATGCGCTCCATGATGTTTTTCAAAAATGTAAAATTGATGTTTTGGGCTGATGTAGTTCTATGTGCTGTATATGTAAAGAATAGATGTCCATCTAATGCTATTAGAAACAAGACTCCTTTTGAAATGTGGTATGGGCACATTCCTTCGGTAAAGCATCTCAGGATCTTTGGTTCCATATGTTATGCCTTGATACCAAAGGTACGCAGAAACAAACTTGGTGCAAGAAGTCGTAAGTGTATCTTCCTGGGGTATTCAAACACCTCCAAAGCATACCATCTCTATGATGAAGTCAATAAAAAGTTTGTTGCATCTAGAGATGTAATCTTTCTTGAATCATCCAAAACTTGCAATGTTGTTGAGCGGCAACTTGATCGCTTGGATAGATTCGCAAATGCAAAAACATTTCAAGAATTTTGATAATTAGATTCCACATCTTGAAGGGGGGATTCCTATACTAGATCAACCTATGGAATCTTCTTTTGAAGCACTCTCTCCCCCGTATGAAACTCCAACAATGGATGGTACTTTGATTGATGTGATTGACAGAATTGGGAGACTCAATCTTGATTCAGTCCCAACTCAATCAACTGAGTAGCTTGGACCATCTCAGAAAGGTCCCCCAAAGTGGCTGACAAAGACACTTGAAAGTGTTCATCCTGATGAGGTTGATGAGGTTGGAAAGATAGGAACTAGACATTCAACCTGGCAAAATGGAGGTGATGTAGATGACTCTGATTCACCAGTTGATATGGATGTTTCTTATGATTGTGAATTGAATTTGTCTACAGATTTTGAACTAACTTCCTTCAAAGAAGCTGCTTCTCATGATAAGTGGAAAGAAGCAATGCAAAAGGAGTATGATGCCTTGATAAAGAATAACACTTGGAAGCTAGTTGATCCTCCATTGGGAACCAAATCAATTGGTTGCAAGTGGGTCTATAAGAACAAATATAAAGCTGATGGCTCACTTGACAAGCACAAAGCTAGGCTTGTTGCAAAAGGTTTTGCACAGAAGGAAGGGGTTGATTATGAGGATACTTTTTCCCCCACAACAAAATGGGCTACCGTCCGGACTCTCTTTGCGCTAGCAGCTCAGAATGGTTGGAAAGTCCATCAAATGGATGTAAAAACCACTTTCTTGAATGGAGATCTAAAAGAAAATGGTTTTATGTCCCAACCTTAAGGATTTGTTGTATAAGGACATGAACATAAAATATCCAAACTTGTGAAATCCTTGTATGGCCTCAAACAAGCACTGCGAGCTTGGTATGAAAAACTAACTGAGCATCTTTTGAAACTCAATTTTAAACATTAAGATATTGATGATGAAACTTTGTTTGTCAAGAAGGTTGGAAAAATAGTTGTATATCTTGTGGTATATGTATATGATCTTTTGATGACAGGGAACAATGAGAGCTAAATTGCATCCATAAAGAAGGAATTGAGGAAAGGTTTTGAAATGACTGATTTGGGCTATGTTCATTACTATCTTGG
>APFE030093386.1:101889-118039 GCA_000404065.3 Pinus taeda | reverse complement strand
CGTAGCAAGGTCTAATCAAAGAGGTTGGGTACCTCAATGATCCTGCCCCTATTTCAGCCTTCTTGGGACTGTCACTCCACATCGCCCCACCTCCTACCTGGAGGTATGGATGCATGTGATTCCTCTGCCCACTTGGCTTGAAATTTCCCCCTATTGGAGGTCTCTGCATGAGTATATGTCTCTACTTGATCTCCTCTCGACTTCTCTAGTTGTGGCTACTCCACAACCTCCTGAAGTCGCTTCACCAATTGTGGCTCCTTCACAATTGTCTGAGACTTCTTCTGGCACTGCATGTTGAGAGGTAATTTAATCTCCCTCTCAACCACCAAGTCTCCATCAATTGCCTTTCTCCTCAAGGCTTTGCATGCATCTTGAACCTCAAGAGCGTATAGGTTCTTGACTCGTGAACCGATCTGCTTCACCTGTCTCGTGGTGATGTGTCGAAGGAAAACCTTTCCCTTACTGAAGACTACATCATAGCCTTTGTCTTCCAGCATTGCGATCGACACCAAATTTTTCCTCAGTCCTGGTACATACTTGAAATCGGTCAAGGTAATGCAAGCTCCATGCTCCCTCTAAAAAACAACTGTGCCTACAACTGAGACACTGTACTTTTCATCATTACCCATCACTATGAGTATCTGGAGATCTTTCTCCTCTAAGGTACTGAACAAACTCTTGTCACCGGTCATGTGGAAAGAAGCTCCACTGTCAAGAAACCAACCACATCCCACCATGGATGAAACCATGCATGCGAAGAGGGTGAAATCGAACTCGAACTGTGAGGCCAATGCCTCACCTTCAGATCCTTCCTTGGATCCCATCTTGGATTTCTTCAGTGGACAATTTGTAGCAAAATGGCCCACCTCATGACAATGAAAGTATCACACTTTCGATTTGTCAGACTTCTTCCCACCATGGGAAGAACTCGATTTGGGATGAGAATCCTTCTCCTTCCCTTTCTTCACCTTACTCGCTAAGGCGCAATTTTCTTCATCCTCCTTGGATAAAGAACCATCTCTGGTGCTTCTTCTTATCTCCTCTTGCATCAGATCCGACCAAAGTCATTCCCAATCTGGTAGTTTTTTTCTTCCGTTAACCGAGTCTTGGTAGCTATGCCAGCTCTTAGGAAGACCGAGGAGTGCAATACTCACCATGTCATCATCGACTGTCCTGATCCCTACACTTCCAAGCTCATCCCTGCAGGTGGTGAGCTTGTTCAGATATGTAGAGATCGTGTCGCCCTTTTCACACTTGATTTTCCGAAGCTTGTCTTTCAACGCCAGCTTCCTCTGATCGTTGTTGTTCTGATATAGATCTTTCAATGTTTTCCACATTGAAAACAGTGTCTACTTCCCATGGAGGCTCGAGACAATGTGGTCTCAAACTCCCTCCAGAAGGATTCTCCTTGCTCTAGCCACATATTTTTTCCATTCCGCCAATTCTGTAGCATTAGCCGTTGTCGGCTTGGGGACTTCTTGATCAATGAATTCCTTTAGACCGTTATCCTCTAATACTACTTCCATGCGATCCTTCCAGGCTATATAATTCGAGCTACTATCAAGGGCATACTTGAGTCTTAAACCGTTGAACGCCATTGGTGAAATTGAGATGTGATAAGAACTCGATTTCTATAATCAGGGACCTCAAACTTCGAACTTCTCCCTTCTTGTATACTGTTCTCTCCTTTGATCACCTTCCCTCTGATACCATGTAGAATTTCCCACTGTAGATCAACAGATTATGCAATATGCTAAAGAAAAATACAAGATCTACTTCTACAACAAACTTGCAGAAGCTTAATTGAATATGAGCAAGATCAAATAGAACACATATAACTGAGAATGAGAAATCAATTACACATGAACACAGAAGAATACTTTGGGGAAAGCCTCAACGAAAAACCTCGATCTCTGTATTATCATACAAGTGGAAATATCTCAAGATTACACAAAGCTTTAGCTCTCAAGCTATCCAACTCTCAGTACAATCCCTCACTGCTGCTCATAGATAGAATAGACAACACATATCCCTTCCTTCAGTCCTCCAAGCCTCCTATTTCCTTGCGCAGTTTCTCCTGGGTCCTCTAGTTGTATCCTGTGTGATTCTCACCTCACACACTGCTCTAACCTCTGAAATAACTGCGCAATCCTGAAGGAGATAATTCCTTCTGCATGGATGAGTTTCCTATATAGGAAAATTCCTCCAACTGGTAGTACACTGTCTCTTCCTCTGATCTCAATTGGGTCTCTAACTGAACTGACATGCATGAGTTATTTATGAGAGAATATTCAGTTATCTGAAGTACATTAGTTCCATGCATGCATGCATTAATTAACTGAACTCACAATTAATTCTACAAACTGTTGGAACTAATCTAATTGGACTTAACTTAGATAACTGAGCTAACTAATTACAACTCAAAGTACAACTCATCCTGATCTCCTTTAATCAAGGGATAACTTCCTCAACCAATGGAGAAATTGTTGCATGTCTACACATAGACTTCATGTCTGATTTTCTACAACTAATTAACTCAAGATGAATTAATTAATAATTTTACAAACAACTGCTAAGATCAAATTCAAATTTTACTTCTCAATTTTAGTTCAGGGACTAACTAAAATTGGAATCTATCCCGAAATACTATTTATAGAAATGCTATTTTTAGCATTTTTATTTTTCATTCCTTGTTGCTATGTCCAACACTGGTACCTGAAATGCTATTTATAGCATTTCTTGTTGCTATTTCCAATAACACTACCACTGTTACTGCTACATCTGTACTGCTGCCCATGACACAGCCACTGTCACTACTACATCTGTACTCCAGCCCCTCTCAATCTGTTGCTTCATGTTGCCCATAGCATTGCGACTACTAACTGCTGCATTGCAACTTCTGATACTCATCCATTATTGAAATGGATTCTTTACCATCCCCATCTTCTCCCTAAGATGAACAAACTTTGTTCTTCCTAGAGCCTTGGTGAGGATGTTTGCCACCTGTTCTCCTGTAGGAGTGTAAATCAACTCTACTTCTCCTTGTTGGACACAGTCTCTAACAAAGTGACACCTGATATCAATGTGCTTCGACCGATCATGAAATACTGGATTCTCAATGAGCTTGATGCAACTCTGATTATCACACATGATCCTGGTCGCTTCCATCCTTCTACTGAATAGGTTCACAAACAAGTTTCTAAGCCATATGGCTTCACACGAAGCTGTGCTAGTGGCCATATATTCCGCTTCTACTAAGCTCAGAGCTACAGATTTTTGTTTCCTACTGCACCAGGAAGTCATCCCCGATCCAATGTTGAAACAGTACCTAGTGGTACTTTTCCGATCTACTGAAATTCCAACCCAATGTGCGTTAGTGAACCCACTCAGCCTGATGTCATTGCCTCTGGTGTACAATAGTCCATGCTCGACTGTTCCTTGTATATACCTGAGAACATGTTTGGCTGCTGCCCAATGCACCCTCTTAGGTTCCACTACGAACTGACTCAGGGTGTTGACAACATAACAAATGTTTGGCCTGGTATTGACCAAATACATTAGGGATCCTACAAGCTGCCTGTACAAGGTGGGATCAACATCTTTGTCTTCCGATGCATCAATTTTCTTCCAGTTGGTGATCATTGGAGTAGTCATAGGCCTACAGTGCTGCATCCTGAATCTCTTCAGAATTTATGTAGCATATCTCCCTTGCTCAAGGAAGATCTCACCCTTCTGCTGCCAAACTTCCAACCCCAGGAAATAATGCATCTTTCCCAAATCCTTCATGTCGAATTATGTGGCTAGATTCTTCTGCAATCCTTGATGAGCTTGGATGATCCTATCAGGAAGAGATCATCCACATATAATACTAGGACTAGAGGCTCATTCTCTACAACCAAATAGTAGAGATTGGGATCTACATCACTCTTGACGAACCCCATCTTTTTCAAGTAGCCATCAATTCGACCATACCATGCTCTAGGTGTCTGTTTAAGTCCATACAAGACTTTCTTTAATTTGCATACATGAGATTTCTTCTCATGTGTCTCAAAGTCTTCTGGTTGTTCAATGCATACTTCCTCTTCTATTACCCCATTCAAGAATGTCGTCTTGACATCCATCTGATGAATCTCCCACCCCATATGAGCTGCAAGAGATATCACGATTCTAATAGATGTATATTTGGCTACTGGGGTGAAGGTCTCTTCGCAGTCTATTCCTTCCTTTTGAGCATACTCCTTAGCCACAAACCTGTCTTTGTATTTCTCCACACTACCGTCTGCAGCATATTTGATCTTGTAGATCCATCTAGAACCTACCACTGATTTGTCCTGAGGCCTAGGCATCACTTCCCAGACATCATTCACCATTATAGAGTTGTATTACTCCACCATTGCATCCACCCATACTTGATGCTAAACGACCTCCTAAAAACTGGATGGTTCTCCAACTTGAGACACCAAGGCTTGATATATGTCTGGTTGTCTTCGCTCCCTTTTACTGTTCTTGGGTGCACCAATGAATTCTTCTGCATCTCGTGGAATCTGTCGGAGTTCTCGGCTCATTCTTCCTCTGGTAGTAGGTGCATCTATCAGATCTTCCTCTTCCTGTGATTCCTCTTGTTTTGAAGGAGAATTTTTGGTACTAGCTTCCACTGGTTGAAGTGGTTTGACCAACAGCTCATCTTTTGACTGCTCCTCAAAAGGCATTTCTCGTGATTTTCTGAAAGCTCTATCCTCCATGAACTTTACATCTCACCGAACTACTACCTTCCTGCTTCTTGGAAGATAGACTCTATATGCCTTAGCATTCTCGCTATATCCCACAAGATATCCTTTCTCTGTAGTTTGATCTAACTTTTTACTCTTCTCCTTGGGTATAAAACAATATGCTAAACTCCCAAATATCCTGAAATGACTAACTTCAACTGGTGAAGGCCTTTTTTGGAGTAATCTTTCCCAATGCCCTATGAAGAGTTCTCTTCTGGACATAGACTGTTGTGTTGCATGTTTCTGCCCATAGGGATTTTGGCATATCCCGATCATACAAGATAGCCCTAGTTGCTTTCACAATAGTCCTGTTCTTCCTTTCTGCTACTCCATTCTGCTTCAAATTGTAGGGAGTTGTCCAGTCTCTTCTGGTGCCCTCCCTAGTGCAAAAATCGATGAAGTCTTTGTCAACATACTCTCCACCATTGTTTGAGCGCAGTACTTTTATCTTCTTTCCTGTTAGATTCTCCACTAGAGCCTTAAATGCTTTGAATCGACCGAAAACCTTATCTTTGGTTTTCAAAAAGTAGATCCAAGTCTTCCTGGAATGGTCATCGATGAACGTGATGAAGTATTCGACACCACTAAGAGCTTTTGTGGACATCGGTTCACAGATGTCTGAGTGTATTGAGTTTAGTACACTCTGGGCCCTATTGTTACTTCTTGGAAATGTTTCTTTGGCATACTTGCCTAGACCACACCATTTGCATACATCATCTCGTTCAGTACTAAGATCTTGAACTCCTGTTACAGTTTTTCTGAGAATTCTCAGAGCCCCATGGTGCAAATGTCCCATCCTTCTCCGTCATAGTTCGTTCAAATCCTTGTCTCCATTACTGCCTATCAGTGCCATTGGTGATTCTAGCTGCAATTTGTACAACCTGTTACTTCTGATGCTATTCTGACCTTCTTTTTCAAATTTGGGTGTTTGACATATACTTTCTCCCAGTGTTGCACGAAGCGCCCCCCCCGGTGTAACGACCCATTTAAAATAATTAACTAATATAAATTTTAGACTTATATCAAAATTGATATGATAAACTTAATAAAAATTAATGAAAGTAAATATGAGTTAAACCTTAAAAATAATTATGAAATAAACTTTATTAAATATTATAAAATTTAACTTATAATATATATAAAATTTAACTTTATAAATTAAAGATTATAATAAAGAAAAATTATATAAAAGTTAAAACCTTTATAATCAATAAACGCCTCATCCAAGCGGGGAATATACACAACGTACATAGGTTAGTTGAACAGAGATCTGAAGGGAAGTGCATGCAGAGGCGTGTCAAAAGGAGAAAGAGCGGTGGGCGTAGGTAGGAGGGCGGCCACCGCCAAGCCTGCTAATATAAAAACCACTGGACTGAGCCGATGAAGGGGGAGAACTCAGAGGATGAGAGAGGGCAGAGAAAGATCGAGGAACGAGAGCTTTGATTGACCTGAGGTTCTGGGCACGGGGGCAGCAAGCTTCACAGAAGCTTGCTGGATTGGCTGGGAGGAATTGGTTTTCCCAGTAATCGAATCAGCGGAACAGGGGCAGACAACAGATCAGCACACAACAGTACCGGTAAGTATTCAAATTATTACGGTTCTTGTATTTTAGTTTTCTGGTCTTTACACATGGTATCAGAGGAAATGGTTCAAACCCTTCGACCTCATAGGCCCTACGCTGGTAAAATTTTTGTGTGCGCTGCGTGAATGCGTGAAATTCGGCTGCGTGAAATTCTTGAAAATCAATACTGATAATACCATACGCATAAATATTTTGTCTTTTATTTTTAAACCAGTGAAACGACAGATACTGTAGATTCGTAAGTTTAAAATTTCCTCCGCATTATCATAGTCCCCCTTCCTGGCAAGAGACTTGGCCCTGTATATGGCCAAATCCAGGTTAATTGCCAGAGGTCTGTCATATCTGGCTAGAATTCCCTCTGGCACTGAAATTGGAGCTCTTTTAATGAATTCAGATGCCCTAAATTCATTTGAACCTGAACCTGTACTCTCCGTATCAGCATTTTCAAGATTGGCTAGTCTCGAATTCAGGCTTCCTTATAGATATGGATGGCATACATTTATAATTTTTCTTTTCTTTGGAGTAGAATATTTTCTGATACTAGAACTTTTGGCGTTTTAGTATTTTTCCTCAGTCCCCTTCAAGGGTACCAGCGTGCTCTTGGTTGTACAATTAGTGGAAGTCGAATTGCAATTCCGCAGAGTGACAATGGCTTCTCTTCTGATAAGAAAGTGATGAATGGTCGATCCGGATGCAAACTGTTGGTAATCGGATGACACTGTTGTCCCTCCGTCAGTCGCGAAGTTTTTTTTTTTTTTACTGTTTCGACCACACTTTTTAACAAACGCTCACCACTTTGGTGCCGAGGTTCTATCTCCGGTCCTTTTCTCATAATTTCAGAATTCTTCCTCGCAGTTGCTCCATCAGAAAATGATTCTAAGCTGTTTTTCCTTTCCCCGTGCTACTGAAATTTCACGGAAAACTACAGGTTTCTCACACTGCCATCTCTCTATCCTTTGAGAGACTTCCTGAACCACGCTTGGGATGTCAATTGAATAAGGATTCGCCAGAGTTTCCCTTCGGACGTCATTTATCAACTTTTCCTTAGGAACTGTAGGAAAGGCGGCAGACAGCGTGAAGAAGAAATGGAGAAAGAAAATGAACAAACACAAGTTCAGGAAGCTGCGGAAGCGTCTGCGGAGAAAGGAAAAGAAATAGAATTTTAAAGGTACTCCGTTCTGCAGTGCAAATTTTACACGATTGGAGGAGATTAGTCGGGGACAGTAAATTTTTTTTACTAGTGATTTTCAGTTAATACTTCTCTGACGTGTTGGAGACCTCTTGGCTGGTTGCGACGTGTTCAATTTTGAACACTGAACATACGCCCCTGCCTCCGGATCCTTGTTGACGATTGATTCAGCTACCGCGAAATTTTCATACGAATTTTGCTCATCTTGCTGGCATATTAATTTTGTGGACTTGAATTTTTTTTATTTCAGTTATACATCTTTGTTTAAAATTTAATTTGAATTTAAAATAGTAATTAAAGTTTTGCGTATTAATGGTTAAATTTAAATCATTTTTATAATTTAAAATATTTTACTGAAAGTCAAACCTCATGTGACCTGAATTTACAATGTAACTAGAAATGCCTGAGGATGACCTCCTTTGATGCTTGATCTGTCATGATGAAGATAATGCGACTCTTACATTGCTTCAGATCTTTTGATATTTTTTTCTGCCAATGAGTTTTGTCATGTCATTTATCAGAGGCAGAATTCAAAATAAGTACATTGCAGAAGACATGAATGCAATTCTTAATGACTCAACGAGCCAATCTTGCAGATGTATTTTATCTCTTTTAAAAGTCATAGATCACTATAGATCAGCATAAAAGTTTTGTATGAAATGTCTCACGTTGTTATTAATGCTTGCTAACTTGGTTTTGGTCATTTTACACTGCCTCGATGGTGCAGTTAGTTACATAGATGTTTCTGTTTTTCCAATTCCTCCTCTAAAGACCTGTGGCATTTTTCCATCTCTGCTTCAAAAACTGCTTTTTTGCTTCACATTCCTTTTTCTGTTTGGCAATGAACCTTGGAATCTCAATCTGGAAATCCATCAAATTTGAATTTTCACTCACGTTTACAAGTCAGGCATGATAGATATACCAATAATTAGCAATTCACAGCTCAAATTTCATAAATACCTGAAGGTTACAATAGTTCTGTAACAAACCATATATACCCTGTTTCTGCAAAGCATACATAGAAATGTAGGAGGGCCCGGCAAAAGTTACATTCTTACTAATAGACCTGATCTATTTAAGCATACTGGGAATGTATTGACCCGCTTAGAATTTGATCAATTTAGTCTCCTAAAGTGAACTGAAACACAATAGCAAAGTTATATACTATATGGTCCAATAAAAAAAAAAACAAATGCAAGAGTAACAATTGAGAGTACATCGCAAATTACATGATCTGCTAGGTATGTGTCATGACTCTTTTCTCCGGAATTTTCTAACCACTTTTATGAACATCTTTAGAAGAGAGTGAAGAAATTGAAGACTTGTGTCTGGAATCTTCATGGTGTTTTTGTGCAATATATATTGAAAGATGGTATCGTTGAGGTTATCTGGATAGGACAACAACCATAAATTCCCAGGTAACTTCTTTGGTACTTTACTTAATTAATGATATCCAACACATTAAACAAAGAGGAAAAACCAACCTTAGAAAAGAAACCTCAATTATCATATCAAGTAGTAAGTTACACACGGAAAAAGGCTATTAGATGCTGCATTTATAGGAGTCTTAAAAGTGGACAGCATGTCAACAGATTTTCCATAGAAGGGTGCTTTATTTAACCCTACACATCAATAGGATGCTATGTAAGGTACTGCATTGATATATATTACTGCAATCCTTGTCAAAACCTCGTTTTTATGCAGAAGAAAAACAGCTTATAACTAATAAGCACATTTCAAATATTCTATTTAGATATTACGGTGCAAGCTCAAAAGATAAATACGTCGACAAGTGTGTGGTAGTGTGTGATATAGCAGCAAGTTGCAAGGTGATTGAACTTGTATTAATGTTGAGGCCTGTTTCTACACAAACTAGCAAGCCTAGTTGATATGCAAAAGTTTGGACTTGGGAAAAAGAGTTCATGTAAGACAAAAGGAGTCTAATAATCCAAAAGAAAGATATAGCAATCAATGGCACAATACATGAGCTTCTAAAGCTTTATGATGACAAAAGAGAATAAGCACTATGCGTGGACAAATCTAAGGCCCAAGCATCTAGACATTAAGAATTCAAGGTATTTGAGGCGTTATAACTATAAATTGCCATCAAAGCCTTACCTTCAAATCTATCTCAGAGGGAATAGAGACTGTCTGTTACTGAAATACTTGTGTGCATGGAAGTAGATTGTCGTATGACTGCTATAGCCAGCATTGTTGGGGATAATTCTTTATGTTTCTAGTTATTCAGGCCAGATGGTTATTGTTTTTATATCCTCCATAAACAACTTCTTGTGAGAAGCATTTATAATTTTGATTTTTCTGCATGTCATCAATTTAGATAGGTATGAGTTAAACAATATAGTCTTGGAATAAATAGCATATATTGCAGGGGGGACAATTTCCCTGCTGCATTTACTGTTCATTAGTTAGCACTACAAATACTCAGCAACATTTCCATGACAACTTCTCTGTACCTATCCCAGCGTCTATTGGTGATTTGAAACGTCTATCATAACATATTGTGTCAATACTCCAGAGAGAAATATGCACCAGTTAAACTAAAAACCAAGGTGGAGGTTAACACAATGGTTGCGATTGTTATAGAGAGACTTCAGTGCTCTCAGTGAAGGGAATCTAGGGCACTTAAGATGTCTCTGCAGGAAATACCCCACAAACTGATGCTTTTCTCCTTTCTGGCAATAGTGTTTATGATTACAAAATATGGATCTTCCACCTTTGAAGATACTTCAGACTCAAGAAAAGTTGAAAATGGTAATTTGGAGGTCATTTTGTTGAGTAGGATGGTCATGTACTGACAACACCTATCTTATCATATAAGCATGTAGAGAGTAGAAATTTATGTGAAACTCAAGTAAATTTTGTTGATGGTCAGGATTCTTGTAAAGAATCTAGAGAGAGAATCAAACCTGTAGGCTGGGTGGTGTATATCCACAGCAAGATCATTAGGCACAAAGATCAGTTCAATAGTATACAAATAACCTTAAATATATAGAGTGACTTATGCATATATCGTGTCAACTATTTGAAACAGGTCCATGCTAGTTTACACACACTGTTTTGACCAGTGGGTACCTCGTCAACCATTTAAGGTTCAAATTTAGGGATGAAACCTCTACAACAGATATAATGCTTGTTAACTGTGCTTCAAAAAAAAACGGCACCAACACCCTATAGTTTTAGCTTTCAAGATGTTTTGTTAGCATCTTCTATCTAGTATATTGCATATGACATGAGTTTGTTCAGTCCTAAAATGGCACAATAAAGGATTGCCAAGAATTGTTAACTTATCAATCTTCTAATCATCAAGTGATATAGGCCATATGTAGCCTCTTTCAACAAAGTCATGTAACTGATCTTTCTGATTGTAAGTTGCAACAGAGTAGATCAAGTTGTGGCAGCTTTCATGTCGGTACGTTTGGGTAGGTTGTCTATTGCCAGGACACATGCAATTGTTGCTATTAAAATTCTATGTGGATTGCATGGAAAGGATGTCAACGTGCAAGCTTTTCAACCACAATTTTGCTTCAAGATAGAAAATTGTTCTGCATAATCTGATATTGTAACCTCTGTGACAAACTCATTTCATGAAGTTCATATTTCCCATTGCATTGCTTAAATAGCCACCCTAGGATGAGCTATGTAATGCTTATGAAATACAGATATTATCATGAAAATCAGTTTTCTATAATAAACAGTCCCTGTTTATATCTGTGAAAAAGGAATTATTCTGCAGTAAAATATATTAATTCATTGAGTGATTGATATGATAAATGATGATATTACAACGAGGGTACTTGTTATAAATACCTAAGCGGAGTGCCTACTCATACTAATGATCATGTCTTTTGACAAGACACATCTTTCCATTAACGAATTATTTGTCATTTATCATATTACTATGTCTGTAGCATTACTTCCCTCTTTAAAGAATGCATTGTCTCTAGTTAAGCACGGTTCTATGTAATGATGTTTATCTGTTTTATGGTTTGAGTTTGGTCATGCTTTGAGTGTTGCTGAGATTCATATATATTGTTGCATCTTCTTTGAGAGTGTAATCATCCTAAACAAGAATGTAAGTGATATACAAAGATGTCTTACCTTAGGAACGAATAGCCATACACTTCTGCATTATTCATATTAGGGTAGAATACCCTGCATTAGGACAAGGAGGTCGTGAGACCACTCTCCTTGACCTCGGTACCAGTAAGATCCGCCTAGCGGGTAAAAATAGCAAAACTATACCCGTTTATGAATGTGAAGTCACAAAGGAAAAATTAGGCGTTAAATTCGGTTGTCTACCTCAAAACTTTGATAAAATTTTATTATGTGTTCAGGAACCATTACAATGGTAAAGACGTATGAGCGACAACGACATGATCGGGTAGCATCACCACCATTAATGCCGCCACCACCGCCATCATCGTTCCCATCATCATCACCCAGACCATTATCAACATCAATCGCCCCAGCGCCATAGTTGACGGTGATAATGAACTCCTTGGAAGCCTTATTGGAGACATTAAAAGAATCCACTAAGGCTAAAACCAAAGAGGAATCTCATCATTTGGCTACTAGTTCAGCAGAACTAAAGAATTTTGAGCCCAGAAGATCGGAAGAAGACATTTCTAGGGAGCTTCAGAAAATTAGACTCCCAGAATTCTTAGGAGGTCGAGCAGGTGAACGCACTGAAGCATGGTTGGAAGGAATGAACAGATGCTTTAGGTTAAGAGAATATTCGTCTTCGGCAAAAACAAAAATTGTCGTGTTTCAACTAAAGGAAAGTGCCTTGATTTGGTGGGGAAATTTGGAAAAGCAGCTACACCTTACATTAGATAATGCCCCTTGGGAACTATTTGAGGAAAGGTTTTGCGCAAAGTATTTACCTCCATACTTTCAACAACAGCAAGCAAGAGCCTTTCATACGTTAATTCAGGGAAGTAAAACGGTGGAAGAGTACGAGATAAGGTTTATGGAACTGGTAAAATAAATTCACTACTTAGACTCGTATGAATGCCAGGGTGAATGATTCATTTTTGGGTTAAATCCTCGCATTAGAGCCTTGGTAAGCATGTGGAAGCCATCATTAGTAGCCGAGGCAGTCGAATGTGGTCGTTATGCAAAAGAGCACCTAGGGATCAAAAGGGATATGGGACCAACAGGGCCTGTCCAATCAGGATTTCCAGGAAAGACTCCCCGGAACTTCTTCAGAGGGGGTAGCTCGAGGCCACCTTACGGTAACAGGTTTACCCCAAGAAATATAGGAATGAGAGCCCCCATGGCAGCAAACACTATAGCCGCGGGATCATCAAACACCAGCCCATGGGCATCTCGAGGGACTGCCAATAGAGGAAGAAATTCGGGAGGAATCAACATGAGAGGACGAAGCTCGTTCTCTAGAAATTCACGTCCTGATTCAAGAGGATCAACGTAGCTTAATTGTTGGGGATGTGGGGGACCACATTTTCAACGTGACTGCCCATAAGCTTCATCGAATATATTGCATAGGATTGGGGAGGGACCAATATCAAACAATGAAGGTAATCGTAGAATTCATGCAATAATTAGCAACGACCAAGCAGCACATCAACCCACTATAGCGGGATCTTTAGGTATGGGACAAGGGAATCGTAACGGTCGAACCATTACGTATACTGGGATGTAGGGTTTGACAACTAAGGAACCACCTGGTGGACCAAGTTAAGGCCCAATGGGGCAAATATAGTCCTGGATCAGCAACCTGGGAAAATACAGAGGACGTATGTCAAAAATACCCTAATCTATCTCGATTTTGAAGGACTTTAAACTATGTTTTGTATATATTTTACTTCACTGCAATCAGAGACCCAGGACCATTTTTGAATGATTATAAATAAACGTGGAATTTTGTGACATAATATATGTTTAACTTCTGCTGGTACATGGATACCAAAACGATATATGTGGTTCATTTTATTAATTATAGTTGTCAAAGGAAAGTTAAGCCAGTTAAAGGGTTTTTACTTCTAATAGAAATTTAGATATTGTAAAGTTGTTTTATTTTTACATGTCAGTATGATCAATAGAACTCAGGAAATGACTACCTTTTAGATGGAATTCAAAAGACATGCATAGAAAATGGTAAAATATGTTATACTGAATAATACATGAGTTGTTTTGAATATGCTGATGCACATTTTCCGAATGCATGAGAAAGTGTATAATTGCAGATGATAGTATATGATTTGATTACCGGGATGACCACGTGATGACAGAACCTTAGATCAATTAAAGCTCCAAGTGATTCTATAATAGGGTATTCACCCTAAGTTCTACTAGGAGGGGTGGAGGTGTTGCCCACCGTTTATCCTCTGAATCCTGGAGTCATGGGAGGACTGTGCGAGTCACGCTCCCCTAGACGTGTGATGATGACTGCCGGATGCCTACTGGGAATCAGGTCGGTATGACCGACGCTGTCACCTTAGAGTTTATTAATGGTTGGGTCAGTAAAACTGACGCCATGGCATACTCCAGTAGAGGACGGATAGGATGGGAGCGGAAGAGATTAGGAAGGATAGGTTGATTTTAGAATAGCTTGGGAACTTGGATAGAGCAGGATATGACCATTAAAACCTTAAACCTAAACTCTAACTTCGGGACGAAGCTTTTCGAAGGGGGAGTGTATGTAACGACCCATTTAAAATAATTAACTAATATAAATTTTAGACTTATATCAAAATTGATATGATAAACTTAATAAAAATTAATGAAAGTAAATATGAGTTAAACCTTAAAAATAATTATGAAATAAACTTTATAATATATATAAAATTTAACTTTTATAATATATATAAAATTTAACTTTATAAATTAAAGATTATAATAAAGAAAAATTATATAAAAGTTAAAACCTTTATAATCAATAAATGCCTCATCCAAGCGGGGAATATACACAACGTACATAGGTTAGTTGAACAGAGATATGAAGGGAAGTGCATGCAGAGGCGTGTCAGAAGGAGAAAGAGCGGTGGCCGTAGGCAGGAGGGCGGCCACCGCCAAGCCTGCTAGTATAAAAACCACTGGACAGAGCCGATGAAGGGGGAGAACTCAGAGGAGGACAGAGGGCAGAGAAAGATCGAGGAACGAGAGCTTTGATTGACTTGAGGTTCTGGGCACGGGGGCAGCAAGCTTCACAGAAGCTTGCTGGATTGGCTGGGAGGAATTGGTTTTCCCAGTAATCGAATCAGCTGAACAGGAGCAGACAGCAGATCAGCACACAGCAGTTCAGGTAAGTATTCAAATTATTACGGTTCTTGTATTTTAGTTTTCTGGTCTTTACACCCGGTTCCAAGCCCCGAAGCGCGTCCCGTACGGAAGTGCCTAGGAAGCTTTGTCGGAAGCGGCGCTTCCGAATTCGGAAGCACCGCTTCTTCTTGGAATTTCCGAAGCGCTGGCCAGAAGCGCCGCTTCCATGCCTCTGAAGCGCGCTTTGGGCGGCGCTTCGGGCCTCAGAAGCGCGACGCTTCGGGCCTCAGAAGCGCGACGCTTCGGAGGAGGAAGCACATGCTTCCATACGCTTCGCCCAAGCAGGCCGCTCGCAAGGGAAAAAGGCACTTTTTTTTATTTTTATTTTTAAGTTATGTTAACTTAGCATTAAGGGGGTGGGTTAGGGTGAGGTTAGAGTGAGATTAAGGTGAGGAATGAAAAGAATGAAGCCCCCATTCATTCCTCATTTTCTCACTTTGAGTTTATGAGAGTTGGAGAAGAGAAGAGAGGAGAGGAGAAGAGAAAAGAGGAAAGGAGAGGAGAAGAGAGGAGAGCTTGGAGGAGTGAAGAAGGAGGAGCTAAGAGAAGGAGGAGGAGCTTGGAGCAAGAGCTTCGAGGACTTCATCTACAAGAGCTAAAGAGGTAAGTTCAAACCCCAAACTCATTTTTTTGACAATTTTTTTGTATTTTTCTCCTTCCTCTCCTACTCTTTCCCATTGTTTCTACTTGCTCCTTTATTTACAGGTTTTCCACCACCTATATCCATATTCCAAGATGGTGTTCTTTTGGCTTCTATGTATCCTTCCACTCTTGGTTTTAATGATGGCAAAGGTGAATAGGAATAGAATGGAAGAAACAGAAGAGGATAGTGGTGATGGTCCCAATATGAGTGACCCAATGTATGATGAGGAGGAAGGGTTTGAAGAGGAAGGGGATGAACTTGAAGGGGACACTGAAACACAAGATGGAAAAGCTACATCAACACCCTTGTGGAACTATGTGACCAAACTTGATGGGGGAAAGGGTGGTGGATCTTACAAATTTGTGTGCCCTCATGGTTTTCATGGAGGAAAACCATATTGTGGTTCATATACCCGTCTGAGGAGGCATCTTTGTGGGGTGCTGGACAGTGATGAAAAAAAGGGTCCTGTGGGGGTACAAATTTGTCCAAACATTTCAACTAAACAAAGAAGAAAATACATCCAAATAGAGATAGCTGCACAACAAAAACACAAGAAACAAAAAACTCATTCTGAATCAAGTGCAACCTCTAAATTTGGTAGTTGCTCATCTCCTCATGGTACTTCTGCAAGCTCTGGAGGTAGAAGAACAATAGGGGATTTCCTT